>PVJA010000403.1:0-82914 GCA_004027025.1 Myocastor coypus | reverse complement strand
GCATCAATTTCATGTGCTTGGGCAGAGCCACTGTCAGAGCCTGGGTGTTATGGTTTATGTCTAGTTGTTCCCCCAAAGCCTCATGCAATCATGGGGTGGGGACTTCTAGAGTTTGAGACTTGACTCATGATCCCCTGGGATTATGTGTTTCAGTACTGATGGGACTGTGGGTCTGAATGCTTCTGGGATTATGGGTGTGGCCTGAGGTGGATAGGCTGAGGCAGAGAGCCTGACTTAATATAAAGAGAGGCAGAGAGGGAGACTTATGCTGTTGCTCTCTGCTGCCCTGGTTGGTCGGTTGCCTCTGTCACGATTGTTGCTGTTCCACTACCATGAACTGGATGCTCTCTGCCCTGTTCTGCTCAGCCTTGGGTCAGCCGAATATAGACTGAAACCTCCAGTAACTGTGAGCTAAATAAGCCTTTTTGGGTGTCAGGTATTTGTCCCAGCAACGAGAGAAGAGTAACTAAGACACCAGGTTGGGGCAAGAGCAGCTCCTCTCCTAGTGACATCGCTTCTCTAGTAGCTAGGTACACAATGGAAGGGAGTCTTCCTTCAGGCTCAGTCTTCCTGATGTGAAGCCAGTAATTCCAGAACTGGGCAAGAGGCTTTGGGATCCCAGTCCTTTCTGTGCATGGTCCCCAGGGCACAGTTTTTACTTTGCTGGTGGAGTTTGGATGGGAGGAGGGACCTCTGGTCTCTCCACCACATTCCCTGGAATTCACCCTCAGCAATAAGGAGCTGAGAAAAAGCCGGGGAGATCTGTGGCTGGAAGCTGAGGAGAGAGGGATTCTCGTGTTCAGTCTGGAGCCTGTCTTCATCTTGCTACTGTGATAGAGGAAAGGAAAGAAGTCTTTTCTTTTTTAAAGTTTATTTCTTTAAAAAAATAAAGTTTATTTCTTTATTAAATTATAAAATCCTATAGGATGTCTTTTTTTCAGAGTACTGTAGCTTTCATTGAAAAGATCTTTTACTTTTTTAGTTAGGTTAATATCCAAGTATTTCATTTTCTTCGGTGCTATTGTGAAAAGTATTGTTTCTCTAATTTCTCTCTCAGTGTTTGATATCTGTGTAGAGGAATGCTATTGGCTTTTGTGTGTTGATTTTGTATCTGATACGCTACTGAATTTGTGTATTGATTCTAGTAGCTTCTTGCTGGAGTTTTTTTGGGTCTTCCAAGTAGATTATCACGTCATCTGCAAGTCAACAGCTTCCAACATTGCCAGTTTTTCCAATAACCTACTGAGATTATGGAACATTAGATTATGTGTACAACTACTTTCTCTTAGTTCAATGAGAAGAAATTTTTTGTACTAATAATGATCAGAAAAATTATCATGTCTGCATTCTGTGCTCTGAATAATTACTATAACGACAACAACATACATTGTATTAATTATTGGGGATGTACTACTAATGTGTTTTGAAACTGTCCCATTGTTATTTCTTATTAAAGTAATAAAAAAGAGACGTCTTGGATTAAATACCATAGATTCTTCCCTTTCTTACCAAATTATTGTTTTTTTTAAAGTTATAGTTATGTTTGCTAGATTTGTCTCAAGGTTGTTTTTATACTGTATGGCTTTCTTATATGATAAACTTAAAGTATAAGTAAATTATAGAATGACGTAAGCCAGGCGTGGTGGCACACACCTGTAATCCCAGCACTCGGGAGGCTGAGGCAGGAGGATCGGTGCGAGTTCGAGACCAGCCTGGGCTACAAAAGTGAGCTCAAGGCCAGTCTGAACTGCATAGCGAGACCCTGTCTCAAAAAGACAAAAAAAAAAAAAAAAAAAAAAAAAAAAAAAAAAAAAAAAAAAAAAAAATAGAATGAAGTAGAGGCAGCCTTTTTGGATATGGAGAAGGGGGTCAGTGGAAGGTGTGAGAGGAGGGGGGATGGAGAACAGGATGAAAAATAAGCAACATAGGTTTAATATTCACCCCAATTCCCCCCAGTATACGAAAATATCATTATGGACATATGAAAGGTTGATTCCAAAATTAATTTTTGCTGGTTGTATTGGGGAGTAAGTGAATGAAGTTTCCTGTACTATAACGTTAGGGGTCAATTTCTTCAGATTTAATATATTAGGTGTACAAAATAAATAGTGTGTATGTAGTATTACACACTAACCATATTTAAATATAGCCTTAAAGCATTAAAACATCCTGACACATTGCAGTACTTAATGTTAAATAGCTCTATCTAGCTGTGTTTCTAGTAACCAATATAGACCATTTCTCCTGTGACAGTTATTGGGGACTCCAGCGCTGAGCTCCCAATCTCTCGCTGAGTGTCGCAGTGCACAGTGGGAAGAAAGAGCATGCAGTGGATGGCCAACTGGAGGTTGGCTTGTTGCACCCAGCTGAACTGAATAAACATGGTGCTGGGTGTGGGCGTCCACCTGAGGGGCTTGATAGCAGCATAAGAGGAGAACAGGAGGAGCTGATGGGAGGCTGTTAGGGAAGCTCTCTGGAGAGGCTGCTGGAGCTGTTGGCTCTCCTGGCCTATCCTGCTGGAGGACCCTGTCATGCTGGCTTTCCTGGTGACCCTGGCTGTTCTTGTTGGAGGAGGAGCTCAGGACCTCACTGTCGCTGAGGATGGCTGTGGCTCACTTGGCTCTGGAGGGGAAGATGGTTACTGCTCAGCCTCTGTAGAGCTTCTTATGCTGGCCTTCCTAAAGGGGATCCAGCTTTCCTCATTACTGGAGGAGCTCAGGACCTCACTGTTTCCAAGGATGGCTGTGGTAATTTTGGACTCATGGAGGATGGTAGGATCGAGGCCCTCAGCCAGATTCTTTCATCTTTAGTGTGTGAACAGTTTTCCTGCATTCTTTGTATGTGAATCTTTGGGGGATTCATTATAGAATAATCTTACAAAATGTGTCCTGCATTGTATTGTTTTACCTTGCAAAACCCCAAACTACAACAGAGCAAGAGCTGGTTGGGATCTAGGATGACTGGTTGTCCTCAGGGAACAAAAGACCCCAACATACACAGAACCCTAGTGTTTATTAGTTACATCAGAGTCAAGGTCAGTGGATGCAGGGCAGTGGTATTTCTGAGAACAGTAATGGCAACTACTGCGAGCTAGTAAGAACAACAAGGCATTTTTTGCAAAGAGAAGGACAAGGGTAAGCCAGGAGGTGATAAGTAAACTGTAGTTTCCCTAGATGTCTTACTGTCTCTAGCTGGTCTCCTCTTGCTCTGTGGGAACCACAGTTAACTTCCCTTTGTGACCAGAAAAGAACAAGGCATTTCCAAGTTTTAATTTGGCTCAAGGATAGGACAACAGCAAGCTTTGGACTTTCCTTAGACTCAATTTACAACACATGGTCCCCAACAAGTAACTATCATACTTTCAGCTAAAGATGAGCATAAGTGAAAGATATATTTTGGGATATCTGTAATAACAATAAAATGACATGGAAAAATCTATGACTGCTATTGGTGAACAAATCCCAGGGACATCAAAACCCCTGTGGTTTGTTAATCTATGCTAATTTCATGAAACGTTATATTTCAGTTAGAGGTCAGCAGAGATACAAATGAACATTTTTCTAGTCTGCATTCACTGATCCTTTGAATTCTAGCTGCATCTAGTTTGGGGTCTGTGCCCTGGAGTGAAGATGGTGCATAAGATTCTAGACCCTAAAGCAGAGGAGGCCCAAGCAGCCTATGTGTCGATGGCCTCCTGAATTGCTCTTCTTTTTTTTTTTTTTTTTTTCTTTTTGAGACAGGGTCTCGCTATGCAGTTTAGGCTGACCTTGAGCTCACTTTTGCAGCCCAGGCTGGTCTCGAACTCGCACTAATCCTCCTGCCTCAGCCTCCCAGAATGCTGGGATTACAGGCGTGAACCACCACGCCTGGCCTTTATTTTATTTATTTATTTATTTATTTATTTTTGTGCTCTTCTTTTCAGAGCCATGTGCGGATGGCCTGCTGGGATGTGGAGGTCCTCTGAAGCCTTGTGTGTTCTTTTCTTGGGCAGCCCTGATCTCCATCTTTACCTTTGTCTCTTCTCTGCGTCCCTTGACAGGAATCACACTGTGAATCGGGCCATAGGCCTGGATGAGGAATTTAATGAAAGGCACACCATTTCTACTGTTACACCAAGAAAGTGATCAGTGACTTCAGAAAAGGAAGACTATACAGAAGGTGCAAATCTGGCTCTATCAGCTGTAGCTATCAGGTGGCACAAAACGAAGAAGTATTTAAATAGTGCCTACTCCAGTTATATTCGCTGTGAAATTGTTCTCTGTAAAAATGCAGTACTTTAAAAAATTGACTATAATTCACCTGCAAAATCTATTTAAAGGAGAATTTTATCCAAGGTGTATATGATGGAGAAAAAAAAAATGACAGAGTTTATTCATTGCTCAGCTCAATGTTTTATTTAAATTAATTCAGATTTTCCTTTAATCGCTAAGTGTAAATATTTTTATGATGCAAAGTTGCTTTCAGAATGACTTCCTCTCGGTTTTCTATAACAGGAGCATGTCCTCAGGGAAGCTTGGTTCATGCTGCTTGTTTATACCACCTTAATCGATGATCTGTAAGTTTTAAGAGACAGGATTACATATCTGGAGATATAAGGCTATATAAATCCTGAGTCCTATAAATTATACATATGTAGTTTTTCTTTCGCCACCAGAGTCATCAATGCATCATTAAAAAGTTAGCAACATTGTTTGATACATAAAAAACTTCTAATGCTTTGAAATATTGTACCCTAAGACATTTAGAATAGATACAAGAATTTTATGGTTTACATATTATTTAAATCACTGTATTATTACATATAAGAGGGATCCTATCTTTTTAATGGTAATAATAATAATAATAATAATAATAACCCCATCTCTTCCACCTGAAGTAATTTAGTCTCTTGTTGCTGAAAATTAGTGGCTAGACTGGATTGCATGTGAATGTCTTGTCTGGCCATTTGATCTGTAATTCTTTGTCCTAATGTGTTTCATGTCTTTAACAACATTAAAGGCGGCCAAAGAGCAATTTTGGTGCTAGCATTGGAGAAATACAGCTATTCTTCTGGGACCAGAACTCTGAAGTGATTAGTGCTCCAGGGATGTAGGAGAGCCATGTAATGGTTTGTGTCTCCATGAGAAATCAGCTCCCTCTTCAAAACCTGAACAATTGCTGTGGAGCCATGCCTCACCTGGCCCACAGGAGGGCTTGGAGCGGGAGCATCACACTGAGAAGCAGGGATAATTGCGAAGGCCAGTGAGGCTTCAGCAGGGAGACTGCTTGGGTGGAAAGAGAAACATTAAAATGAAACACAATGTAAGTACGATCAAAGGATGTCTGAGTAACTTGGGGAATAAAATCATACAGCCTAATGGCTTAAGACACAGACACAGGCTAAAAATTCAGGACTATAAATTCTAACCCTAGTGCAGTGATTAGCTCACACTCATCTGCATAGGCAGACCCCCTCCTGAGTTTCCAAAGTGGCAGGAATCTAGTGGCTCCTGATGAATAGGTTCCGGCTGTGGAAGCATCCTACAGGCGTATTTTGCTTTTCTGAAGTGGAGTCTCTTTCAAATTTTTTTTTTTTTTTTTTTTTTTTTTTGTCTTTTTGAGACAGGGTCTCGCTATGCAGTTGAGGCTGGTCCTGAGCTCACTTTTGTAGCCCAGGCTGGTCTCGAACTCGCACCAATCCTCCTGCCTCAGCCTCCCGAGTGCTGGGATTACAGGCGTGAGCCACCACGTCCGGCTTCTTTCAAAATTTTTATTTCATTATTATATGGTATATAGTAATTCATTTTGGGGAATGCATTTGTGTATACCATCTTCATCATTGCTCGTCTCCCTTCAATTCCACTGTTCTCTTTTTCTCCTTCCTCGGTTCTGTTTTTTTCTTTCCAAAATTAAGAAATCAGGATGAACATCAATGTTTGATTGTAGCTTTCTTTGCGGGCACCACTCCCTCCTGCTTTATTCACATCTGAAATCATACGCTCTGGACCTTAGAGAAATCTTACACATAAATGATTTGCTCAAATTGACTTACCTTGCTAATTGGGGCTAGAAATTACTGTCACCTTCAGATATTGTTACCTCACACAATCTTGGAGGCCAAACTATATCAGCTCCAGACCCTCCTAGGACTGGGTCTTAGTACGCGATCATTGTTGGACTCAACCCAACTCTTGGCATGCTGGACCTTTGTTCTTTTTACTCGTATTCTAAAAGTTGAGCTTCCCCTTGGTAGCATAGAAATGGAGCTTCCTACTGTCAGCTGGAAACTCCTGTGGATTTGAGCTACAGAGAGCCATATCCTGGCTTCTGTACACTCACAGGGGCAGGATTTCTGGGCCACCTCAGAAGTCCATGGCAGTGAAGGTGGTGGGGAGGTGATAAGTCTCCCATTATGAGGAACACTTGGTATTTTTGTCCTTGCTGGTCATTTCCCTCATTTTCCCATCTTATTTCCTTTGAGCCCTCATTCTTTTCCTTTAATTCTTAAGTTTATTATTTACATCACAATGTTACTTTAATGTCACTATTTTGATTTGTGTGTGTGTGTGTGTGTGTGTGTGTGTGTGACCGGGTTTGACCTCCTGACCTTGCACTTACCAGGCAGGCATTTGTACCATGGAGCTATCTCCCCAGCCCCGAATGTCACTATTTTGAATGAGTGTTTTAAAGTTGAAAACAATATTTTAAAAGTATTGTTTGGTATGATTCAACTCTTAGAGCACTAGGTTCCACTTTGGAAGGAGTGTATCTTGTTTGTATATGTCTAGTACGTGTTTTTCTATATTGATACTCTCTATAAACAGGATTCTTTGAATCCTTCAAATAAACTGATGGGGGAAATTAGATAACCAACTGCTATTTTCAGTGAAGGTTAATTCTCCATCCTGTTACTTGGTCCTAACCCTTAATTCATTCAGGACTTTGTCTCGCCAATTTCATTTTCATGCCACCTTTAAACTTTTTTGTTGAGCCTCAATATAGTTAGATCAAGTGTCTTCTGTATTAGGCACTGGGTTAGGTGCTTAGAAAAATCATAGGAGAGATATAGCTTCTGTCCTTAAGGGTTTTCAGTCTAGTGTGGAATGATTAGGAGCAAATAGGCACTTAAAGCTGGAGGGATTCAAATTTGGGACTTCATGACACTAACACAAAAGAAGACTTAATTCTTCCTGTGTGTCAAAAGAATGCTCAGAAATTCTATATTCTGAGTAACTCCTACTCTAAACTACTAGTACTTTTTAAAATATTTTTTAATGTATGTATTTACTTGTTGTTGTTGTTTTTAGATAGGGTCTTGCTATGTCGTTCAGGTTGGGCTTGACCTCACTGCTTAGCCCAGTCTGGCCTTGAACCCATGATGAGCCTCTTGCCTCAGCCTCCCAAGTGCTGGGGTTACAGGTGTGCATCACTGTCTCAATGACTTTTCTCTCATTGTTGGGACAAATATCTGACACTCAAAATGAAGGAAGGAAAGTTTTATTTAGCTCACAGGTAGTGGAGGTTCCAGTCCACACCCTGCTGGCTCCAATGCGAATGGCACATAGCAGAGGGAGGCAGTTCATGATGGCAGCAAAGAGCAAGAGCAAATGGGAGGAGTGACGGCGACAGTGGCTGCCCAGAGAAGGTCTGTCTGCCTTAAATTGCATTCAGGCGATCTGCCCCAGGCTAGGTGTAGTACTCATACCCATAATACCAGTAATACTAAGACCCAGAATCCCAGCCTTGATCGTGAATTAATCTCAAACTCGCCAAGTTCCCACCCTAGGACTGCATGAGGCATTGGAGGGAGAACTAGACACAAACTACAACAAGCACCATCCCCAGCTGTCTTTTTAATTTTTCTTAAAGCAAACTTTTACACAGGCTTTGGCGTAGTGTTCCATCTCACTGATCACAATGATTTTAATATTTGTTTGCCCTCAAAGTTCAGATGTTGAAATCTTAGCCCTCAAAGTGATGGTCTTAGGAGATGGGGGTTTTGAAGAGCAAGTAGGTTATGAGTGTGGAATTTCCACGCTAGGAATTTGTGGGCTTATGAAAGAGACTCTGGAGAGCCAGTGGCCCACTCTACCATGCAAGGACCCAGTGACAGTGGACCATCTGTGGACACCAGAACTGTGAGAAATAATGTCTGTGTGTAAGCTCTGTGGTTTATAGTACTTTGTCAGAGCAGCCCAAATGGATAGAGATAGCGGCTCATTTATTATCCTTCTCAGCCAGACTTCTGCTCGTGGACTACGCTGGTATTTAGCGCGGAAGAATATCTTCCAAAGGCCAAATCTAGGATCTGTCTCTAAATCTTCTTTCTCTCTGAGTTAATGAAGCATGCGTCGTTGTTGCCCATCCCAAGCCCATCCGCTGGGTCTTTGAACAGCTGCCTAATGTGTTTTACATTTGTCTTTTGTTCCTGTTCGTTTCCAAGGCGTTCATCACCATCACGAGCCTCAACTCCTCCGTGGTATCTTTTATTTTAGCCTGAGCACTTCCTCTCAGATCTGCCAAGCCTTAAGCTCTAGATATAAATTCAAACTCGATGCTGGCTGTTAACACTTCAAAAGTACATCTTGGCTATGATGCAGTTCCTTTTAAAAAAAATCTTGAGTGTTCCTCATTGCCCACCAAACTACACACAATGTTCAAGGCCTTATAGGATATATCCACAAGCTGTAGTTTCAGTCTTTTCTTTTGTGCTGTGTTGAAACACATACTCTATCCTGAAAACCAACTTAAGGGACTGCGGCATTTTAAATGTATTCATCTTTCCTGCTTTTGTTCCCTTGTTTGTTTTGGTTTCTTGGTGCAGAATTCCATTTATCTGCTCACTCCTTTGTCAAAGTGCTGTAACTTTCGAAAGGCTTTCTCAATAGTCGCCTGCCCCATTAAGTTACCCCATCTTCTTCCTCCTCCTCAAGATATAAATCATCTTTTGCGAGAGTGCTGTGAAGTGTTATTTTTCCCCATCATTTTCTACCATCATTCTACTTTTCCTAATGTTCTCTTACATTTCTAATCTGTTCGAGGGCTGTCCCTGGTGTAGTGCTTTGCACATACACTTTAAAACTATTCAAGGCATTGTACTTACCTCTTTAAGCCATCATCTTTTCTTGATCATTTCCCAGTCACTCAGGCAGATACTTGTTTTGGTATATAAGTATGAAGGTGAGGGTGAGAAATCTGAGGGTTATGTTGTGACTGTGATTGATAATAATATATTGCCCAATGAAATAATTGGAAAGGAGGTTGAGTTTTACAGAAAAAAACAGTTAAATAAAACATAATCTAAAAGAAGCCATTGGCCAAAAAATGGGAAAAGGGGAACAGGTGGAGGAGTAGCCTGGACAGAAAGAGTGCCTGAGGAATTGTATCTGACACCAGTTGTGCAGCTGGATCATTTAATAGTAGTCATTGAATTCCTATGATTTTGTTTAGTGAAATTCTGTGTTGTTTCTCATGTTTTTCTTTTCTAAAACTATTTTTTTATATACTTAGAAGAAGCCATCAAATGGGAGCAAGTCACTTATCTCCACAGCATGTTTGCTCTTTCATTTATTAAGTATTACTGAACACTAGAGCTGCGTGACAGACCTTGGTAGGCACTGTGTTCACAATTGTGACTGGCTTTCTTATCTCTATACTCACGGATTTAACATGCATTAGTGAAGCACCATGGGTCCCGATGGTAATATTCGTCTTAAAAAGTTACTGAGATTAAATTATGGGACAAAATACTAAAGAGAAGTAGACAGACTAAAAATATAGTAAAATATGTAAAATATCTTAATATTTTGCCAAGAAAAATTTTTATTATTTGTGTTATTTTGCTTTCATAATGATTCAACAAAGTGTGAATTTATCCTGCTTGGTATGAAGAGCATACTTTTGACCTGAAGGGTCAAAATTTTCATTGGAAAATGACTTTTGATTTAGAAATTTGTTAGCTATTGCTTATGCATTATTTCTACTCATATAACATACCTTGCTATTTTCTAGATCTTTTGTTATGTATATTTTGGAGACTCTATCTTCTATATCTCTTAACTGTTCTTTCTGCTTAGAAAATGATGGAATCTCGCTGTTTAGTTTGGGTTAGAAACTTGAAATCAATTTTTTCATTTATAAGTTTTCTAATTTGCATTTGTACATATTTGCTATAGTTCCCCTTGTATTTTTTAATTTCATGTTTATTTTTATTTTTAAATTTAATTAAATTAATTTATTTATTTTCTGTATTTTAAGGACGGGTCTACAGGGTGTTCAAGGGCTCACTACTAGATAGGACTCATTTAGAGCCTGTTCACAGCCTCCCAAGAGCTAGGATTATAGGCACACACCACCACGCCTAGTCTCAACTGCCATCCCAGTGTGCCCTGGGGACAGGCCCCACATAGCAGGCCCAGGATCAAACCCCCAGCCCCTGCACCTGCTTGCAGGTACTTTAGTCCACCGAGCTATTTGGCTGGCCTTTTTATTTTATTATATATATATATATATATATATATATATATATATATATATATATATTGTATCATGCATCTCTGAGCAATCTAAACATATTTATACAAAAATCTTTCCCATTTGACAGAATACCTCATGAAACCACGCTTACTTGGCTCTGAGTGGCTGAATATATATATGCATTCTACTTCTTCCCTGCATTGTTCATTCAATGTTTTTGTCATTTTGTTGTCCCCCTCTGTTTTTTATTCTATGCCTTCTTTGGATGTGCTGAGCAATTATTTCATGATTGTTGTCATTTCATTTTTTTTTGCCTGAAAGATTATTTATGATCTGATTTGCTCCATAGCCTGATGCAGTAGTTTCTTTACTTCAGTTGCTGTCACTTCAGAAATTTCAGGTGTATGACTTCCAAGTTCTTCTATGATTTTGTCTTCTGGACTTGCTTTGGGTGGGCTGGAGGTCTGAGATTGCCTTTTGTTCTACCTTTCAATATTTTTGTAGCTCCTAATGTTCTCCCTGACTCTGAGACAATGGTAGGGGATCAGGATGCAAGTAAGCAAGGCTCCCCATGAGAGTTGGAAGGGGTAATTTCACTAAAGCTCCTATGGGATTCAGTGTTGTTTTCATGTCAGTGAGGGGTAAGCCACAGCTCAAGAGGGATTTGATGATGATGAAGGCAGCCAAAGCTCCACAAGGCTCTATTGATGGTGGAGGTTGGTGGGTGGGCACAGGGTAGGGCTCGCCGAGGCCTCTGTGACTGGCAGGACAGGCAACAGCAGCTCAGCAGAGCTACTGTGATGACACTGGAGAATGAGTCATAGCTCAGCTTAGCTCTGTTGACAGTGGGATGAAGGGGTAGGACACAGCCCACTAGGTCCCCATATCTGTCTTGGGACCAGCTGGCTTCTACACCAGTAGAAGTGGCTACAGTCCAGCCAAGCTCTGGTGAGGGTGGGACGGGGCAGGGAGGGCTCACCAAGTTGCGCAAGTGGTCCTCTGTGTTCCTGGCTTGCACGGTGCGAGAAGCAGCAGGCGCTCCCCTGAACTTGGGCAAGGGTGGGGGTGGTGATCCTTTTATAAACTTTGTCTTTTATCTTATAACTTTGGCTAATTCAGTTATATGGCTCTTTATTACTTATTCCTTAACGCCAGGTAGATCAGCTTTGGGGAAGTTTTTCATTTTTGAAGGCATATTTGTCACCTTACATTTTGTGTGTGTGTGTGTGTGTGTGTGTGTGTGTGTGTGCATCTGTCTGTCTGTCTGTCTGTCTGTCTGTGTAAGTTTGATTATAGTTGACTCTGTTGCTAGTTTGGAGATCTCTTTAGTTAGTGTCTACTTTTCAGAAGCAGCCTCAGCATGGCTAACTATATTCATTTGCCACTGTCACAAGATCTAGCCACCTGTTTTAGTGCAGTGAAATATTTGATAGTTTTGAGAACTTCCAAAGTAAGAAATATTTGGCTTTCCTTTATTCAACATGAAGCATCGCTTTAGAATGTTTATATTAATTAATTTCCAATCAAAACTAAAACAAAACAAAAGGTATACAGCTCTCTCAGTAATCATCCAGAAGGACAATGATAGTAATAAAAACTCTGTCTACTTGCAGAAACTAAAGCTTAACATTCACATAAGCCTATAGCTGCAATCTCCAACGAGCAGCATGATCAACTGCTTTTATGTTTTTCTAACACTTTTCTATGGCTTCATTTTTGAAGACTTACTTTTCTTGGGCTTTCATAGGATGTTCTTCATAAATTAATATAATTCTACAAAATATTAGAGGAGGAGATATATGACATGAATAGCTTAGTATATACTTTACTGCAATTTCACAGTGCACAGGTAAGTTTAGTTTTGCTAGAAGCCATTGCACTTAATTCAATCCACATTTCATTAGTGATTTACTAAGTATACTTTGTACATTTCTGGCATCATCAAGGAAATACACATCAAGGCTTCAGGTCACCACTGTGTGAATGGACATCATCAAGAATACAGAAAATAATGAATGCTGGCAGAGATAAAGGGATAAAGCAACTCTTCCCCACTGCTTGTGGGGATGCATATTGGCTCAGCTACTATGGAAATCAGTCAAGCATTTCTTAAAGAACTGAAAACAAATCTACCATGGCATTGAGCCGCACCACTCCTTAGCATGTCCTAAAGGGCCTGCAGTCATCAGGCCACAAGGATACTTGCATGTCCCCTAGTTTACTGACGTCTAAGTCACAAGGGCTTAGATGTGGAGTCAACCCAAGTGCCTGCAAATGGATAAGTGGGTGATGAAAATGTAGTCTACGTAAAATAGATTGTTACTGGACCACAAAAAATGAAATGATATTGCTTTCAGGAGAATGGATGGTACTGGAGATCATCAAGTTGAGTGAGTGAAGTAAACCAGGATTACACACATGGAAAAGTAGTGCACATGATTGCATGTTTCCCTTATGTGGGATTTAAAAAAAGGAAAGGAAAGAAAAAAAAGACATGAAAATAGAGGGACTAATACTGGACAAGAGGACACCAAGGAGAGGGAGAAGGTGTAAGTGAGAAGATGCAGATGTGATCAGAGTATGTGATGAGCCTTATGAAAATGCCATAAGGACATCAAGGATTTTATAAAATTAATACACAAAAATAAAGCATATATTAAAAAATACAAGCTGTGGGAAAAAAATTTCTGGTGCTTTTCTTAATAGGGTAAAATCTTCACCCCTTTTCTCTGTATTTCTAATATCTAGTTTTTTTGCTTGCATCAGAATCCAATAAACATTTGTTGAATAAAACTGGAAAAAGTTTTGGTATTTTAAGAAATGCAATGCATGAACTTAAAATTTTTAAATGATTATTATCATGAAAGAATCTGGCTATGGGAATAGATTTGGCTATTGGAATAGTCATACCTTAGTGAAATTAGCCATAAAATGATACCATATAGTATTATATGTTCAATATAGTGATAGTCTTAATGATTATTGGGTTTTAGTGACAAGTTCTGTGATCTTATTTATGGAATGCCATTTTCTTCTGTGTTATTCTTTTCATATCTATTACCATAACATATTGTAGTTATTTGTAACTGGTTTTCTGTATAAACTCAATTACTTTTCACTGGTGTCCCTATGTTGAGTTTGCCTAATGGCTTTTAACATTTAGGAGCCTAGCACTTTTCTGAGAATCTGACAAAAAAATTATGGAAGCTCTTCTTTGAAAATGCATTTCAGTTCACACAGTCTACACTTTATACAAACTTCAGTGGATTTTATAATTCCCTAAGGCTGACCTGTGGACTCCTAAATGTACTTCTATTTGAACTTATCATACTTATCTCATTTGTCTGTCCATTTATCCATCAAATGCCTTTGAGCAGACACTAAATTGGTGTGTTTGTGCTAAACTCTACAGTGCAAAGATAAATAAGAAACTACTCTAGTTTTAAGGAACATGGAGTCTAGATGAGAGAGAGAAAATATGAATATGTCCATTTGTGGACAGAGTTATAGGTATTTGTGGGCTACAAAGTTAGGTCAGTATAAAAATTTTTGATTCTTAGAGAATATTATGTAAGATAATGAAGAAACTCATTAATCTTTTTTTTTTTTTTTTTTTTTTTAAATGTGTTTGGTACAGGGTCTCAATTGTAATTGTAATGATCTTCCCATTTTCAGCCATCCCAGTACTGGGATTACAGTCACGCACCACCACTCCTGGACTCAGCTGCTAGCTCAGCACATTCGGGGACTGGGTGCAGCCTGGCATGTGGTGTTAGTGATAAAACTGTAGTCCCTGTGTTTGCCTAAGCAGGCACTTAATCTTAAAGTTACACATTTATCATTCTGTTTTTGCATTTAAAATGATGTGAAAGTGCTCCATTAATACAGTAATGTACAGTAGAGTAATTTCATTTTTTTATGTATTTAGTACAGGGTCTACAGGGTCTTACTGTACAGGTCAGACTTCTAGTGATCCTCCTGTTTTCAGCCTCCCAAGCACTGCTAAGCAGTTGCTGTAGTCCACTGAGCTATCTGGTGAGCCCTAGTAATTTTAACTTTTGAATGTAAAGTTCAAGAAACTTGTTTACCAGCTTCACTTCTATTTTTGTTCGGTTGGATCTTGTGGGGTCAAATTATTTATTTATTTATTTATTTATGCTGGAGCTTGGGCTGGAGGGGTTCAAAAAAAAAAGAAGTGGGGGGCGGGGAAAGGGAAGGCAGGCCAAGTATCCTGACCCAACCGGCGCGCGGGCTCAGCTCCCAGGGGTGCGATTTGGGTCTGGGCTGGAGCAGGAAGTTAGTCGAGGGAACGCAGAAGCGGGGCAGAGGGGCGCAGGGAGCTTACCCGCGGCGGGTGCGCAGGCTCAGCTCCCTATTTATTTATTTATTTATTTATTTATTTTGTCCATATGAACATTTCTTTATTTCCTGACCATTTGAAAGTCATTTATACATACCCCTAAAGAACGAAGAGATTCTGTTAAGTAACCAAAAAATCATTGTCACAGACAAGTAATAAAATACTGTTATAGTGACATCTAATACGTAGCCCAAATTGAAATCATGGGATGAAAAATACTCTCAGTATCTCTTCATTGAAAAAAGAATCCAGAGGGTAAAATTATTTAAAATCACTGGTTTTCTCACCTAATAACAACTATATCTATTAGCATTATATTAAAGTTTTGTAGTTATTATCACTATATTAACTATAGTTATTATAGTGATAATATTTCACTATATATTATCAGGATGGCTAGGATGAAGATTTGGGGATTGGTAAAATCTCTGGCCCATCCTGACTTTGACAGAGATTTTGACAAACTTTGTCTGACTCGGGGCAAGGAACTGAGCCCTATTATTAGCTTTCTCATCTGTTCAAAGGAAATAATATGCCTCCCAATGTTAGCAGCAAGGATTTAGAAAATACAAGAAATCTGTGCATGCTGCCCAATATAATACTAGATATTGATATTGCAGTGGGGGCATATGATTATCACCGCTTGTAAGTAGAGAAACTGAGGTTTCTATTATGAAATATTTTCTCATATAGACAATAAAGCACAAAGTTAAGATTCAAGCCTCCCTGAATTCCAAGGCCATGGTTAATTCAAACCTCTGGAAAGATTGGTTGTGAGATGGGAGAACGGGAGAAACAAAGAAAGGACTGGTATACTTACTGTTGGCTTTTTTTTCTTTTTTTATTTTTATTTCATTTAATGATTTATGAATGTATTTGGTTGTTCCAGTGTCTCACAACACAGCTTGGACCGCTAGTGATCCTTCTGTTTGTCAGCCTTCGCAACGCTGGGATTACAGGCGTGCACCATTAAGCTGGAACTTCTGCCAGCGCATCCCACTCTTGGGGCGTGGCTGGTGTGGCATGTGGTGCTGGGGATCTAACCAGGCTCTCTAAGCTTGCCTAAGCAGGAGCTCTAGCCTTCTGCGCCATCTTTTAAAGCAACACATTCCAGTTAGAAATTTCTACTTCAGCTAGTTTGATCCCTACTAGACCAGAACAGCCCTATTCGTAGGTCTTTTTTATTCCATGTCCTGTCTCAGCTTTCTGGGTTTAATTCCTATGATTTTTTTTTTTTTTTTTTTTTTTTTTTTTTTTTTTTTTTTTTTTTTTTTTTTTTTTTTTTTTTTTTTTTTTTTTTTTTTTTGAGGGTTCAGAGGAGACACATCAGCATTTTGAAGCTGTCTAGACAGCATCTCTTGGGAGTCATCTTTCATATCCTTGGGGCTCCATTTTTTTGTATTACTTATCTGAAATCATCTTATTCAGCTTTCTGCTGAATCTTTTTCTACTGTTTCTGCTTAGGCCTAGATATTTTTATCACCTCACAGAGATCATATTCCTTCAAGCAGGAGCCATGGGTTGAATGCAAGGAACCTGCCAAGCTATCTGACATATACTGTCCTTCACTGCATATTTTATGATTGGTTTTTTTTTTTTTCATTTTGAAAAGAAATATAGAAAGATGTGCTTCAGTGTGAACAGAATGTTGAACTCATAACTTCAGTAACAGGGAAAATAAAGTTCGGTGCATACAATGAGTTTCTTTAGAAATATATATAATGTGTAGGGTAATCAACACTTTGTCAGTTTGGGGCTGGAAGATAAGTGAAAAGATAATAGTGTGACTGGCTTGTAGGAAACCAGGGCATCAAGGGGAAAATGATAAAATATTGGAGACTTCATTATTTTTATACTTCTTGGGCCAACCAGGTAGCTCAGTAGATTAAAGGACCTGCCCAGGCAGATGCAGGGGCAGAGGGTTTGATCTCTGGCCTGTGGTGTGGGGCACACTGAGATGGCAATTGAGACTGGTTGTGGTGGTGCGCACCTGTAATCCCAGCTCTTGGGAGGTTGAAGAACAAGAGAATCACTATGAATCTGATCTACATAGTGAAATCCTGTATACTCTGTAGACCCTACACTAAATGCATAAAAATAAAAGAAAAATTATATTATTTTTTACACTTCTCATTTTCTTTCTTTTTTCATTCTGGGAAAATAAGTTTCTACAAAATTTCAAGCGTTCATCTTTATAGCTTTGGGAAAATAACAATGAAGTTTGTGACAGTGTGTTATTTACTTGCCTTATGCAAATGGATACCAGACAATAAGCAAAATTCTTTTATTTTTCCCAAGAATTTTGTTATTCCTTTTGCAGGTAAACTTCCACATTATATTTCATGATTTTGAAGAAAGGTGAAAACTCAAGACAGTATTTCTATTATTTTCTTAGTACAATTTTTTTTTCTGTATTTCAGGTGCTACTCTAACAATATATGATTAGCTTTTGACTTAAATTACCTCTTTCTTTTACCTTTTACTCAGAGCAGTTTCTGTAGATTGGGAAGTCTAACGGAAAAAGACTTCAAATATAAGCACCACAGTGTTGGCTCTGATCATAACACGGACACTGCACTGCAGGAAGTGCTGTTATTAAAGTAACTAAGCATAAGGCACTGTAGTCATGCTGTGTAGACCTGGGGAATCAAAAAATAACATTTTTACTCATGTCTGACAGAAAATAAGTTTCCTTAACAGCTTTGTCCTTAACCTTAATGGGAAGAGGATGATGCTAGAAAACTGAAATACATATGCCCATTAGGGCATGATTATGCTCTGTCTCACAGGGCAGTTTGGCATTGGGTTGCAAAATAATGAAAATTTTTGGTTTGTTTATCAATAGCCACATGTCAGTCTTCATTTTACTTACCTCTCAAGAAATGTGACATAGCTATATGCACCTTATCCTTCCTACCCTGCCCCTCCCTCTTTCTAGAACTTTCTATTTCTGCAGGTTTCATCCTACTGGACTGGCTGGTTCTCAGTCTCACTAACAGATGCACCTTTCATTGTCCCTGTCCTCTGTGGGAGCATCTCAGCACACTGACTATTATGGGCTAGATCTAAAGTGCTCCTCCAGAGTCCTGCCTCAATGGAGGATGGTTGGGTCACGAGGGTCACTGTACTCATCAGTGCACTCCTCTGTAATGAGCTCAGGAGCTCGATGTGTGGCCAGCAGGCAGGGTCTTCTGGGCCTTGGGTTACTGGAGGTGTGACCCAGAAAGCTGTGTTCTGGCTCCTGGCTCTGCCCTTTGCTCCTTGCTTCCTGGCTGCTGCGAGGTGATCACATTTTCTTTCTCCATGCCCTTCTGCCATTCCAGTTCCACCTTGGAACCAGCTGGCTGTGGACTGAAACCTTGAGTCAAAATAAGCCACTCCTTCCTTTAGTTGGAGGTGTCAGCTATTTTGTCCCAGCACCACTCCAGCTCCAAATCCTGAGTTTTTACCTGCATGACGTGAAGAGCCTTGTACCTCCACTTTGTCTGACCACCATCCTCTGATTCTAGCCCTCCTTGGTGGTTTAGTGTAGGCACAGAAGTCAGAATGGTCTTTAAAAAATGAATCTGATCATGCTACTCTTTGCTCAAAACCCTGAAATGATTTATTTTTCTACTCAGAGAAAATAAAGAATAATTCAGTGACTTTAATGTGCTACATGATCTTATCTGGCACCTCTCTGATGTTACCTCTAGCTATTCTTCTCCTTGCTTCTATTATTTATCCTTTACTGTGCTCTTTTCTCAGTGCACAGGAGTATTCCAGCCCTTTCCTGTCTATCACTCTCTTTTCCTAGTGTTCTCATGTAATTCTTTCAAATTTCTAGAGTCTTTTTCCAAATGATGAGCTCTCATGAAGCATATGTTCCCCACATGCTCTCTTTAAGGTAGCATCCCTTTCTGTACTTAATCACCCAGCTCCCCATTTCCCTTATTTTGCTCTGATTTCTTCACCACTAGAATTTACTGCCTTTTAATACACTGTATAACTTACTCTTCACACTTGTTATTTATTTTTGTCTCAATGGTTGGATTGAAAATGTGTGTAGAGGCCTTTGTAAGTTTTGTTCATTGCTACCTCAAGATTCCCCAAGTCTCTGGGTGTGGTAGACAGCTATAAATACCAGAGCATTGAATAAGTGGGTGCACACATAGTGGAGCAATGGTGACTTGCCAGTGCCCCCTCATTGCTTGGCATTATGAGTTTGCTCATCATTGGAGAGACTGCTCCATCATAGCCTCGTCACTGTTGCTTCCTTTAAAGAAAAAGACTATTGGAGATAATCACCACTGGAATGCATAAGAAATATACCATTGATGTCTACCTTTTCTCTTTCATTGCTGGGAACCTCTGTTATATTGCATTCTAGCCTTTCTCTGATTTCCTGCTACAAAGAGGCTACTGAGGGAGTGGTAACTGTATTCTTTGCTCGTGTATTAGAAGTGGTGAAAAACAGAGTTGCTATTATAGCATCATCTTCTTTCCAAACGTGCCTGCAGTCTGAGGAGATGGAAAAAATTTTGAGGTAAAGTCAGCAGTATATTATGTAAGTGTTAATGGAGCTAGCAGCACAGAAATGGACATTCCTAAAGTGATTTCTGGCTCTTGGGATGACGTCCTGGCTCCTTCACACAGCACCTGTCCCGTCTGCTGTGGGATAGGATGCGGCTGATTGACACAGAGAGCAAGCCAAGCAGGGAGGGTCTGGCATCTCCCTGTCATGTTCACTATGTTCACTGGTATTGTAATAAGTAGCGTCTTTTTTATTTTTTTAGTAATTCTTAGAGATTTTAATCCCTACTAAGAATAAAGGAAGAATTTTGTAAAGTATCTCAATTTCTAAATATCATAGCGCTATATAAAAGTAGACTCCTTATCATTTCTTCTTTCTCTCATTTAGTGCCTATTTTTTACAGGAAAAAAAAGAAAGTAGCAAATATTTGCTATCCTATTATATGAAAAAATAGTTCTTTAAATTATAATTTGAGCCGTATTCAGGATGGGTCATGGCCAACAAAGCCCTTATTTCCTGTTTGTGTCTTCCACCCAACCATTGAGAGGTGGACATATCCTCCTGTGTGCCTCTTTCCCTTTGTTTAGCCTGGTCCATAACTTTATTTGACAAATATATAGTATAGATAAAAAGTGATGTTAGATGGATATTGGAGCTCACATCTAGAAGCTCAGCTCTCTGAGAAGTTGAGGGAGGAGGATCCCAGGTTTAAGTCCAGCCTGGTTAACTTTGCAACTTAATAGACCTTGAGTCAAAACTGAGATTTCATTTATTTTATAATATTTATAATTTATAATATTTATTTATTTATATTTAATTCTTTTATATCTCATGATTTTATTTTTTATTACTTTTAAAAAGAAATAACAATATGATAGTTTCAAAACACGTTAGTAGTACATTCACAATAATTGACATATTGCATATTGTCCTCATAGTTATGTAGAGCACAGGGTGTAGACATGATAAATTTTCGAATTGATATTGGTAAGGAAAGAAAAAATTTCTTTGAACCAAGAAGAAGTAGTTGTACACATAGTCCAATGTTCCATAATTGCATTGGGTTACAGGTGAAACTGGCAATGTTGGAGGCTATTGGTGTAAGCCTCTTACAGCTCATTATACTAATCTAGCTCTGTGTTTTATGCCTCATAATTAAACTTTTCTGCTGGTGATCAAGGGCAAGTTAAAGCAAGACTTGTGTAACAAAACATTCATCTTTTGTATCTTCCAAGGTCAAATCCCCTCAGGATTAACTTTGGAGCCATGTACAGTGCTTTGTAGAACTATTGTCAGTGTCAGCCATTGGGACTAGTCACAGCCATTGCTTGGCCAGTTTGCTTTCTGTGAAAGCCTGAGAGAATGTTTTTTTCTCTAGATGGCTCTCCTTGGACACACTATACTTCATTTATCCCTTTCCTCTGAGGTCCCATAATCTCCTTGACCAGAAAATTTGGAACATCACTATAATTCTTTTTTTTTCATACAAGGAATCATATTCAGGACCTTTTGCATACCAGGCAGGCACTTCCTTGACTTAAAATAAAAAATAAAAAGGGCTGGGAGGAAGCTTAGTACTAAACCAATGGGCTCAATTCCTGGAACTGAAACAAATGAAGTTCAATGTGTAGGTGGGCTATACCAAAGCACAGACTAAATGGAGAGAAACAGAGGCACACAAAGACCGGAGTCCTGAGTGAGATCTTGAAATTTCTAGCCCAGCTCAGTTGCCAGCCAACATTCCATAGCTACATGAGTAACCCAGGCAGTATCCCAAGACACAGAAAAACTACTCTTTCTAGCTACAGAGGTGTGAGAAATGTGGATATGTTGTTTCAATAACTAGGGTGGAGGAGTCTTACTACATTGTCATACATAAATAATGTGATAGATTTTTAAAGAGAAGGTAATTTTTCTTTGACCTGTAAGTCTGGGTCTTGCTTGAATGAATTTATATAGTGGATTTCAAAAAAACTTAACAAAGTAGTTTGTTCCATCTTGAAATATTCAGTTACTCGTAAATGACCAAAGCCCATGGATGTGTGGAACAGTGGCAGAGCTTCTAATGGGTATTAAGGAAGCAAGGCCACAGGTGCTACATATTTTGTCACAGGTCTCTGGCCCAATGCCCACAAGACAGCTCGGTGGCCAGCAGGAAGAGGTTAATGAGTGGCTCAGAAACCTAGTTCTTTTCTTAGGGCCAGGAGAGGTATAATGGACTGCTCCATCACCACATTTAAGCCACAATGACTGGTGTAAAATGAAATCTAGAGATAGCAACACCTTATTTAACGGGTGTCAGTGAAAGATGAGGACAGGGCAGGTGTTCACTTGGTAGGTTTGGATATAGAGTATAAAGTTTTTTTTTTTTTTTTTCCTGAACAAAGAAATGGCTATATATTTGAAATTGCTGGTGTGTATTTCTGAGCTATCAGTTTTCAAGGCTTCTTACCTTTTACAGACTCATTTCAAGTCTGCGCTTGAAACCAGATGGTTGATTCTTGAACTGCAAGACTGAATATATTAACCTTTAATGTAAATGCACTTGCTTATTGAGAAGTTGGTTACTCCTACATCTTTTCTGTATGACCTTGGGGACAAAAAATAATTTTTTTTAATGCTTACGAGGAATTTTTATTCAGAGTTCTCCAATCATCTGATTTGGGTGTTTTAACATGTAAAAGTCAGAAATAAATTTGCTCAGGCACTCTGGATGAAAGGGCTGTCACTGTTCTATAATCTTGAGTTGTGAAGAGGCAATTTTAGTTATTTTATATGTGGGTTGACAAGTGAGCTTTTTTGTGAGCTAGAGTTGGTAAAACAAAGACTTATTCAAGCTGTGCAATGCACTCGAGAGTAAACAGCAATGAAGGACAGGAGGCTTATTTTGTCAGATATGTTTTTGGTGCTTGTGCAGGCTTCTGATTACGGGGGAAAGGCCCATTTAAAATTTTGGAATGACAGATCTCTCATAATGGAGGTAGGTTGGCTTGGCTGCAGAAAAGAACAGATGCAAAAGCCTTATCCCAAATGAGAGCTAACAGTTTGTCCCTATCTTCTGAGCATCATATGTGCTTAATAGTTTTTAAAGTTTAGTGTCTTTGCTGGTTTGATAATATATTTTTAAATTTACACACTTCTACTTTCTAGGGACCTGTTCTAAAAGCCATGCTTCAATCTACCTGGACCTGTGGAAGTTTAGAAGCTGTAAGAATTAGTTTTGCAGTTGTGTTATGCTATTTAGCCCTATATAAAAATGAACTTAATATAGTTCAGTAAAGCCATGACAAAATCTGTCAAATGCCACAAGCTTTATCTGTTGTTATTTCACTAAGTACTCTCAAGGAAATAAAAGTGAAATAAAATTGTTCACTCCAGGTAGGGAATTATCGCTGAGGCGAATAAATAAATATGTGGGCATGAAAGTTCGTGAAGAAAGGTAGATCGAAATACTTTGGGGCTGACTGTTCAGTGTAAAAGTGGAAGGTGAATGTCGGATTAGGTAAGGAGGAAAGCACCTTAATAATTTGATTTTTCTATGTTAGGAAAAGGAGCTATAATTCTATTCAGGTAAATCCAGTGGCTTATTGTTATTACCACATCCAGCCCCTGTTTACATAAAGATCTCAGAGAAGTTTGCTTCAACTCAGCTTCTACTTTTAATATGCATTAAACATTACATTCTTTCTAAAATAGTACTGTAATTTTAACCTTGGCAATTTTGCATAGCACAATTTTCACTTTATAGGGACAGAGTGGAAGAGATTCTCTGACAACTTAATTGTTTTGTATTTTGTATTCTTTGGCTCATGTTGAGGCTGAAAAAAAAAATAACTGCTTAGAGTGATCTCATTTTCACTGTGTAAGGTTTCAGGTACGCCGCGTGCTTGGGGCTTCATCTTCATCTGTGCAGCGAGTTCCTGTTGGTGATTATGCAATTTGATTCCAATATTATTTGTTATTATTTCATTGCTTGTCAGGAAGCAGATTGAATAGTTTGGGGGGAAAAACATCAATACAAGTTGCCTGCTTTCATGACTTGATTTCATCTATCAGCAAGAAATATTGATGTTTGTGGACAGAAACTGCTTAGATTTTTCTTCCTGACCAAAGAAGTATGAGGTGGCATTTATTACTCTAATGGAGAGACGGCTGTGTGCTGGTAAAGGCTGCTCTTCTGATGAGTCTTATGCACACAAACTTTATTCCTTTCATTGTGGTATCCGAGATGACAAGATTTGTTCTGCTATTTTGTTTTAAAAGTATCCAACCACTTAAAATATCAAGTAAATCTCAGAACTGCTGCGAGATGTATAATAAACTCTTTTTCATTTAGTTGGAACACCTTAAGATGTACTCTGTTCATCAAATTTTCTTCACTTTAAAACTAGTAGTGATGAATTCTTGAACGAATGAATTATTCAATTCTTGAATCAGAATTTTTAACAGTGTTAGAAATTTAACATTGAGGTTCACTCTACATTTTGGTTGGACTTGTAATATTTTAGTTTCCTCTTCACTAAAATAATAGAGATGTGAGATTGGGCTGTTGAAGTTTGTAGTTTTGCAAGGGGAACAATACAATATGGGATGTATATTTTATAAATAATAGCCACCCTTAGCAGGGCATGGTGGCTCACGCCTGTAATCCCAGCACTTGGGAGGCTGAGGCAGGAGGATTGGTGCGAGTTCGAGACCACCCTGGGCTACAAAAGTGAGCACAGGACCAGCCTCAACTGCATAGCGAGACCCTGTCTCAAAAAGACAAAAAAAAAAAAAAAAAAAAAGCCACCCAAAGAATTATATGCCGAAAGAGAATCCTGGACATCTGTTCAAACATTAAAGACCAAGGAATCCAGCTGAGGGCCTGGGTCCCATGATAATATCCTGCATGAGTCCAGATAAAGACTTTGAGCTCATAACAGTGCATCCCACGAGTCCAGCTGACAGCCAAGAGCCCATGGTAGTGTCTCATGCAAGTTCACTTCATGGATCTGCACTGCGAAGGCCTGAAGGCCAATGGTGGAAAGTAGAAGACCTATGTCAGTAGGATGAAGGATTTTTGCTAGCAGGCTTAGGGATCTGCACTGGAGCCAGGAAGCAATGCTCAAGGTAAAACCAGAGCTCCTCCCAAAAGTACCACAGACATCCTCAGCAACAAGGAGGTCTCAAGTTCCTCCAACAATGAGGAACGCTAAGTTGTCATCAGGAAAGCCAACATGATAAGCTTCTGTAGAAGACTCAGCAGTGCACCATCTTCCCTTTTGGAGCTAGGAAGCAATACTCAAGGTGAGGACCAGAGCTCCCCAAAATGTGCCACAGCCATCCTCAGTGAAAACAAGGTCCAGAGCTCTTCCTCCTCCGAAAAGAATAACCAAGGTCACTAGGAAAGCCATCATACCAAGGCGCCCCCCCCGCCCCCTAAGAACAGTCTAAGAGATACAGCACCTTCCAGCATCTCTCCAACAGCTTCTACCAGCTCCCAACAGCCTCTTCAACTTGGGCTCCCATTTTGCCTCTTATGCTGCTGGAACAGTCCTCAGGAGAGCCTTCTACTCAGTTCAGTTCAGCTGGGTGTTACAAGTTGCCCACCATTTCTCCGTCCACCACATGTGCTTATGTATTGATGTAAAGTTAAGATAGAAATGTGGCCTGTGTGTTTTGGTTAGAGGATTTGGGGACAGAGAAAACCTGTGTATAATGGCAGCATAAGGTATAAAATAAGAATAACCTTAACAATAAAGAATTACATGAGAAAAAAACTGAGCATTAAAAAAAAGAAATGATTTCTTTGTTCTTAAGATGCCATGTTATAGAGAAGTCAATTTGTCTGTGTTAATGAAGCCATTTAATATCTCTGTGACAGTGCCAATAATTTTTCTCCCCGAAGTTAAACCATGCCAGGTATTGTTGCCATTTAGTTAAAAAGTTTGATGCGGAAAAATGAATAAGGAATGAAAAAATTCCAATAAAGGAATGGCAATAAGGGAGATACTAAAATATACTATAGAGCCTCAGTAATTAAACCAATGTGGAGCTAGTGTCTGATCAGATAGTCCAGTGGCAAAGAAGGACAGCTCCTTGAACAGATCCATTTACAGACTGAAATGTAGTATCTAATAAAGATGGTATCTAAATTCTCTGTGAAAAAGATTGACTTTTAAAATAAATGGTGTTGAGAAAAGTGGCCATTTCAAAAAACATAAAATTGTATCTTTACATAAAACACTAGAATAAACTGCAAATGGATCAGATATTTAAATGTAGGAAATGAAACCATTCAAGTACAAAAATAGGACATCTGTGAATTCTTCTGTAACTTTAAGTACAAAAGCTTTCTGGATATCACTCAAAGTTCAGAAGTAATAAAGTAAAAGATTGATAAAATTTGACCTTAAGGGAAAATCATTAGCAAAGTCAAAAGGCAAATTGCCAATTGGAGGAATATATTTGCTATGTGTATGACATAAAAAAAGGCCAATTTATTTAGTAGCAAAAGGACTTATAAAAGGTAAGAGGAAATTAAAGGACCATACTTGATTTAAAAAACAGCCAGAAGACATAAGTAGTTTACAGCACAGATATCCAATGACCTTTAAATACATGAGAAGACGAAAAGTACTTTTTTTTTTTAACCTTTCAGATTAGCAAAAGAGTAAAAGCTTGACAATATCATTTGCTGGTGAGGCTGTAAGGAACTAGATGCCATCATATTACTATAGGGGCCAAATGTTACAGCCTCTGTGGAAAAAAATTTGATGATATTTAATAAAATTAAGCATATTGTGATCATTTTCAGGATTTACTCTGAAGGTATTTTTTTTTTTTTTTGTACAAATACAAAATAATGAATATAAAAAGTTATTATGTTGCTTTTAAAAAAACAATTTATTTTCAGGACCAGCCAGATAGCTCAGCAGGTTAAAGGGCCTGCATAGACAGGTGCAGGGACCAGGGTTTGATCCCTTGCATGCCATGCTGACCCCACCCCCAATGCATGCTGAGATGGAGATCGAGGCTGGGCGTGGTGGTGCATGCCCATTCTTGGGAGGCTGAAAAACAGGAGGATCACTATGAGTCCTCACTATCAGCATAGTGAGACCCTGTGGACTCTGTACTAAATACATTTAAAAATATGATAAAATAAAAACAATTTATGAGCACACCCACTTGGGACTTCCTGCTGCCGTCACTCTCTTAGACAGGAGCTTTCTTTTCCCTAATAAATATATTCTGTGCATAAAAATATAAAAAATTATTTTCCATCACCCTGTATAAGTTGTACCTAGTAATGGTGGTCCCTGATATTTTAACCTGTGCATATAGGTGCACTAACTGGATGTCACTTGTCCTTGTCACTCACGTCCTCTTGAGGTGACTCTTCTATGTTTGATTTGGCTTTATGTTTTTAGTTTCTACATATATCAGAAAACATGTAGCATCTGTCTTGCATTTCTAGGTTGGCTTACTTCATGTAACACGGTGTCCTTTTATTCTGCTGTGTGTCATTATTTACAAGAATAAAATGTAGAAAAATAATCTATATTTCCACCTGCAGACACAGCGGTTAATTATAGTACAACACACTGCAGAGTATTACGTACTCATGAAAAGTTTTTATAAACTGACAACAAGGAGCTAATATAATTTATTCTCATGTGAAAAACCTGGAAAAAGATTACCAAAAATGTAGATACGGTTGCCATATGCATCTTGTAGTGTTTCCAGGAGACCCTACTTCCAAGCACTCATCGCCTATGTAATCTTCTTCCCTGGAGCGTGGCTGACTTAGCGGTTTGTCTCTCATGAAGATGTCATAGCAGAAATCCTGGGTTGTCCTTTCTATACTGAAGTTACAAAAGACAGGCTTGGCTTGATGGTGTCTTTTGTCCTTCATTGTCTCTTGCACTTGCTGTAGCAAAAAAGACTCCGTGGCTAGCTGTGGTGGATATCCAGAACTCCAGTCCTGAGTTCAGTATCTTGTGAGAAACTGAATCAACCCAGCAAACTTCCAGGGAGCTTGGGTGTGGACCCTGATTCAATTGAACAGTGAGAAGGCTTTGGCTAGGAGGCCTTGTTTGCAGCTCCATGAGGGACCCTGGGCTGATATACAAATGCCTGTTTCTTGAGGGACCCTGAGAGGAATGACTCATTCAGCTCCCCAATTTGTTAGATATTAAATGTGCATTGCTTCAAGTTGCTAAGGGGTATGGTAACAGGTTACACAGCAGTAACTAACACAGTGTGTAGTGTTTATCTTTTGTTTGATAAAGGAAGGTAAAAGACAATATTCCTTTTTAATGAAAACAATATATGGAGAAGATAAATGAATGGCAAAACATGACAGCATTTGAAAAATACTCTTTGAAGTAAATTTATCCTGTGATATGTCAGATAAGCTTTATTCGTGTTCCTTCAAACTGAAGAATGGAGTCGGATGAACTATGCAGGATAGGAGTGGGAAAAATTTATGGAGGGGGAAGAAAGCTCTTGAGGGATAGGAGGAAGTTTTTTTAGAAGTGGATCCCACTTCTACAGAAAGTTTTATAGAGCAGAATCATAAGGAGGGGGGTACGAAAGCACAAGGTGGGTGCAGTCTGGCTCAAAATTATGACCAACCAATAAGCTTACAAGTGGAGCCATTTAAATAATACTGGCTCAGCAGGCCAGTAGGTTGTGTAGCATGGGTACATAAAACAAAACAAAACAAAATAAAAACAAAAAATGAAGACATTCTTAGAAAGGAACGAAAGTGGCAGATCCTGGTCATCCACTTGGGTGACTGACGTCCATGGACTTCATTGGACAAGGTGATACCAATTATAGTACAATCTTTGATTGATTGATTATCCTTTGGGAAGGTAGGTAGGCTTCATTATTCCGTCTTTATTTTGAGGCCTACAGTTATATTGTGTTCCCACCTTCTGCACTGACTTTCTTGAGGCTTACCCCTGTCTGATTTCTTATTTCTATCTCACTTAGCTGTTGATAATATCATCACCCTGTGCAGAACCTTAGTATCCAACTACCTAAATACAGTTTTATTATACTCACAGCAGAAGAGCATCACATCAGTTTGCATACTGATTTACTGAAAATTATCAATTCTATTTCCGGATCAAGCTTAAAATATGCACATGTCTCAGATGAGATTTTTGTCTTCAGGTTTGTGAGGAATTTATTCTTGGAGGCATTCTGCACCAGAAGGCTGGCTTGTTTGTGCCTTCTAATGTCCTGAGTTTGGTCACTGAGAAATGCTTGAGTTGAAGGAAGTCCTTGTTTATATTTAGCTTTTGCAAAAACACATTTACTGCAGAAATTTAATAAGTCTTTGAGATAATTTAGGTATTTTTAAAGAACTACAAGACTACTTCTCAAAAAAAATAATTATTTTCTTTATTGAATCTCCCAATGAAGAACGAAAAAATTTACAAATACTAAGGAGGTTGTAGTTTTTAATCTTTTTTCTTTTTTTAGGGGCTCTTACAACTTGTGTTGTCTTGGTTATATGGAAAAAGCGTGGCCAGACTGGAAGACAGTGGAATAATGAGGATTCTGTGGAGGAGTCCAAAAGGCTTTCTTTCTTAAATCTCTGCGGGAATTTATAGTATCTTCTACAAAGGAGAAGAGTGTCTGTGTAAAGCATCAACCTTTGGAGACTTCTTAACATACTTTGCGATATCACTGGCTTTTAAAAACAAAGCAGAATCATTATACATTCAGTCGAGTCACTGGCTGCCTAGGGGAAAACAACTTTCTCTGACTTTCTTCTTGGATTATGTAGTTGTAATATCTTTCTAACACAATGGAAACACTCACCATAACTGTCTCTAAGCCTGAATTCCTATCACACATATTCTAACATATCAAGGGGCTCAGCAAAAGAGATCTGATCTACATATGCTTGCATTTTTAGCTTTTTTTTTTTTTTTCCCATTAAAGTCATAAAGTAGTCTTGCCAAGAAAAGACCACAGGATGGCACTAGCATTGCTGAGTGAAGGTCCCAGTCTTCATGGCTCCTGTGAGTCGTCTATCTTTGCAGACTTGCTCCTGGTGCTGTGTTCTAGGCTGGGCATGGCCTTAGATTGTCATCCCAGTGTGCTTCCTCGGTACTGGAGGCAAATGCACTGTACAGGTGATGGAGTCCCAGCCGTAGGAGAGGGAGACTCCACGGTACAATCACTCATGAGTTTGAAACATTGAATCAATGAATCCATTTGCCTCAGTTCTGACCAGTTGGAATTTTTGCTTCACTTAGATGCTTCTCTGTTGGTTGTACTAATATTCCTCTCATGAAATTTTCCTAGGAAGACTGTGCTAAAATAAGAGAATGGTAATTTTAGCTGTGGTAACCCCCAAATTAATTTTCTAGCATGCTCTCAACACATGTAAACCCAAGTGGAAGGATACTGTACTTGGACTCAGTGGAAATATGGCCCCTTCTTTCAATTGTACCAGGAATCAAACTCAAGACCTTCCACTTGCCAGGCAGGTGTTGTGTCACTGAGCTGTATCTCCAGCCCAGGTCCTATTTTCTTATAGGAAGAAGTGAATTGTAGTTGAAATCTTACATGAATGAAGTGAAATCATGGGCAGACTGCTATTCTTCTAGAGAGTTTACCTGAACACAGGGTGAGAACTTTATGATTTTGAAAATAACTTCATTAATAACTCAGACTATAAACGCAACTGTGTAGAGCAACAGTATTCTCCCAACAAGAAGAAATGAAGAGGAAGTGGCCAGGGTGCAGAGGACAGCTGGCCCTGTGGGCCTGAGGCTCTGGTTGTTTGGAAGGCGAAACGGAAGGGAGAAGATCTTTGAGAAAGAAGCAGCGCAACATGCCTGACGTTTTGATGAGTTAGACAAGTAAATTAAATCCGTAGTGGCGCGGGCAGGCAGCACAGATGCGAAATTGTAGCCCTTGAAAGGAGGACATGGAACATGAGGCTTTTGCCTTATGTGTGATTAAATCTCATGAGTCCATGGAGAGGAAAATTGAGAGGCTGGAGAAACAAATGATGCCATAAAAGCCAAAATGCACTGACTGAGGCAGAGTGTGGAGTTCCCTCGGGGAGGGAAAGTTGTTTTTAATGATTTGTTTTTGTTCCAAGCTAACTATGAAGACAAACTGAAACTTCCCGCCATTAAAGAGTGACAGCCTTCACCTTTGCTGTGAACCGCAGGAGCCGGTAGTCCAGTCAGTGCCTGCTGCCGATTAGGGACAGAAAGGACAATGCAATTTAGCAAATCCTTGCCTTTACATATTTTTATTTTATTTAGATACTTGCTGGAAGTAAAATTGGGGGCCTTTCTTTTTGCTTTCTTTCTTTCTTTTTCCTTTCTTTCTAACTTGTTAGTCTTCTTTCTCTTCCTAGAGTTTGACTTCTTATTTTTGCTCCATATACTCATTTTAAAGGAATATTTTGCCTGGAATTTTATGTTAGATGTGTTTGCAAAATGGCAGAATATATATATATATATATGTGTGTGTGTGTGTATGTGAATATGTATATTTATGTACATTAAAATAGCTATTTTCCAAGCAGTTTTCATATTCAGTGTTTGAGAAGTCAGAACTATGACAATGGGATTAGATGTAAGACTACTTATGAGGAAATATTTAGTCTTCTGTATATAGTGAAAGGAAGGGATGGGGAGGACTTGGTATGCTTTCTGTGTTTCCCAAGTTCACAATCAGTGCCTGGGCATGCATATGTGCTGGCGTGCATGTGTAGGTGCCTATGTGCGCCCACCTGCAGGAATTCACACAGAATTGGCTATGTCAGAAACGACTCATGCAAATTTCTCTGAATGGTGCCCAGATGCTGATGGACTTTATCGTACCCCATTTCCTAGCCTTTCCTGACCATTGGCCTACACTTACCTTCCCCAGCTAGCTCCTTCCTGCTCTTGACAGTCTGTTTGAGAGGTGTGGTGTGTCGTGAGTTGCAATCGTGGGGCAGAGTTTGCAAAGCAAACATTGGGGTGTCTCCCATGTTTCTACTGAATGAACCTCATTGATCAGTGTTAGCTTCTGAGTTCATAGAACAGAAGATCCAAAACTTAGATACTGAGTGTTTAATTTACATGGAAAAGAACTCTGATCAAAACATATAAAAGGAATGATAGAGTTTTCCAGGAATACTTTCATAAGTAACTGCTGAAAAGTACAGTACAAACTTCATCTCTGAGCATAATTTGTTTCAGAAACAGTCTCATTATCTGAAGCACTTGTATATCAAATCAAATTCCTCATAAGAAATAATGGAAATTCAAAACATTTTTTCCATACCCAAAAATATTCATATAAAATGATTATGATACTGTATCATTAGATGAAATAGAAGGAAAGTGCAATATATAAAGAAAAATAAACAAATTAACCTGTACTTTGAAAATCTTTGCTGCTGCTGTGGGAATTCAAGAGAGAGGAGTGTTATTGTGTAGAATGACTGTCACAATTACTAATGCAATCTCTGCTGTCTGTTGGCTCAATGGAATCTTTCTTTTTGTGCACCTTTATCAAGGAACCTATTGGGTGGCACTTGGGTGTTTTGCCCCCTTTTGAAGATTGTGAAGAAATATAACATTGCATTTTTGTGGAATAGAATCATTGATTGCACTGTTATGGTCTTATTTGTGTGTTGCTTCTGTATTAAATTTTTGTAGTATTTCCCACATTTTATACATCTCCCTAATTTCATTTGAAATTAGGGATTGAGGGATTGCTTTGCCTTTTTGTTCTCCTCTGTGGCAGATGAGATTTCCTTGTAAGCTCTTGCTGTTGGAATGTGATCACCCACAAATTCACGGGGGGGGGGAGAGGAGCAGAGAAACAGAGACAGAAATATACAGAGACAAAGGGAGACAGACAGACAGACAGACAGACAGACACACACACACACAGAGGAACCATTGGCTTAGTTGTGATCCTGTGATCCTGTGGCATTCAACATCATGTACTGTTGTGTTATGAGACATTGCTTATTTATCAAGATTAACTTTATTAGAAATATCCGCTTGTCTTACATAATACTTGTAGAATAAGTTGCTCGCAATTCAAGCATTTTACCACGTGAAATATTTAAAGATAACTCAGCATAACTATTGGCAAAATCTGTAGAATTATACAAGTGATAGTAGTGCTTTTCTTTTAAATATATAGATATCTCTGTTCCTATGTCGTCACATGGAACAACATGGAAACCTTGAAGAAATCCGGAGAGCAAACCAAAACAGGGACAGTTATGTTAATCACATTTGCATAAGAGTTGCAGAATTTCCTCAAGGATTAGACTCTGTTACCAGTACTCTATACATCCCGTTACTAATGCATAATGTAGAAAGCTGATGACAATTCTCATTTCACGGTGAAAATTGAGTTGTTTTCAACATTTGTGTTTTAAAATGAGCTCCAGAAATGTTATGGCTTGCATCTAGATACAGTTATAGGTGGAGCTTTTAGTAGTGGTTGGCTTTACAGTGTGTGCTGCTACGATCATGGATGTGACGCTGGGATAGATTGACAGTGCGACGCTAGGATTAAGGTTGCCCACCCTAAGAGGGACTGGGGAGCAGATAGGAGATAGGGGACAGAAGGAGTGTTACTGATCACTTTCTGCTTCTTCACTACTTGGTGGCTTTCTTGCCTTCTGCCTGCCATGAACTGTTTCTCCACTGCGATGCCCCTCAGCCATGCCACCCCATCCTGGAGCCAGCCCACTCTGCACTGAAATCCCTGCCAACTGAACTACAATAAACCTTTCCTCCTTTCACTATAGGTGTCAGACATTTTGTCTCAGCAATGAGATAAATAACTAAAACATGAACTATAAAGCCTGCTTTGTATTTCTAGTGCTTCATAGCTGGAGTTACAATGCAGCACCCAACTTGTACAGGGAATATTCTGATATGAGTAGTAAAAGAAAGAGATAAGCTACATCATTTACCAAAGTGTTGTTTAACCAGGCCCTGTTAGGGAACATTTCCTGACTGTTGTTGGGCACTACCTTCCAGGTTGCCCATTCTGGTGCAGAAATTGCAGGTTTAGATGGGGTAGTGGGTCTTCAAGGCTCTGGTGGTTTGGTCCTATTTTATGTAGAGTGGCAATTCTTTTTTGCATTTTTTAAAGGGAAGGGTCTACACAGTATTCAGGGTCTTATTGCTAGGTTGGATTCACAGTGATCTGCCTGTCTACAGCTTCCCAAGAGCTGGGATTACAGGCATGCACTACCATGCCCAGTCTCAATTGCTGTCTCCACACGTACTGGGGGAGGAGCTGGAATAGCAGGCCCAGACCCTGGCCCCTGCGCTGCATTAATTGTTGGTGCTTTAATCTGCTGAGCTATTTGGCCGGCTATAGAGTAGCAGTTCTACAGAAGTTTTTCTGTGCTTTTCAGTGCTGTAGGCCCTAAGCATATGCGGAGTTTTAGAACTTAACACAGGGTTAATTGAGGGATTGATTTTTAACCTTATCTAATTTTAATTAAAAAGCTTAAAGAGCTAAATGTGGCTACTCATGGCAGTTTGGACAGCACAGCTCTGTGGTGGTGAGGGAATGGTTCTGTCCCAGGACCCCCAGTCTTATTGCTAGATTAATGTATACAGAAAGATGCGCATTTTCAGGAGAATATTCTTGATTTGTGATTCTTATTAGAGTAGACAGACATTCCCCTGCACATCTAATTCTGCTCCTCTGCAGCTCATTTTTCTTGTTTTTTGCCTCCAAACCCAGTCTTGTGGAGGAAATAGCACATTCAATGAGTTCAAAAGTCATTATAAACACAGCGTGTGTTGTTGAATTTTTGCTGAAATATACAATTGAACTGATACTTTCTAGCAGGTTACTATTCTTGATTTAGCATGTAGGTTCAGTTTGCAAAAACAGCTTTGAGAGTCATGTGTGTGTGTGTGTGTGCATGCGTGGGTGAGTGTGTGTGTTTAAATAAAATACTGATGGGCGATATTAAAAATGTGAGAACATTCTTTTCAGGGGCTATTAAGCATATGGAAGGTTTGCATTTTGAGAAAGGAAGGAATTAATGGAAACGCGGGTCCTGTCATGCACTGGTACTGCAGCCTGGCGACACAATGCGTCTTAGGCTGATTACGATTCAGACTTTTAGCAGGGTTCTACATGATCAGAGGTTTAGGAGCTAGAATGATTGGGTTGAAATGATTTGAAAATAATGTCATTGTTTAAGTTATTCTACCTTCTCTCTGTTCAGACAAATATTCTAATAGTATGCTAAGGTAAGGCTGCCCATCTCTGATTATATTTAATTCATTATGCATACATTCATTCATCCAATACATAAAAAAATCTCAGAAGTTTACTATGGGTCTATGTCACTAGGAGGATTAATCATTTTACATTACAAATATTAACATCCAAACACCTGACACTTTGCTTTTGGTTTTGAAATTCTTTTGCGATGGGCTAAGTAAAAGAGAGACGATGTACAATTTCTCTTTGCTGAATTTTTCTCAGATGAGATGTAGCCCTATCAGACTCTTCCTCTCCTTATTTTTAAATCTCAAAGGCTAGAGATATATTTTTAAAATTTTTTTCAGCACAGTGGCTTCTAGCTGACAGTTGCAATTTACTTTTATTTTTAAATTTTTAATTAATTAATTAATTAATTAAATGTATTTGGTACAGGGTCTGCAGGGTTTGTAGGGTTTCACTACATAGATCAGAACTGTAGTGATCCTTCTGTTTTCAGCCTCCCAAGCACTGGGATTACAGGCATGCCTCACTATGCCCAGTCTCCATCCCTGTCTCAGTGCACCCCAGGGGTGAGGCCAGCATGGGCAGTGGGGATCAAACCCCCTCCCCTGCGTTCTGCCTAAGCAGGCACTTTAGTTTGCTGAATTATATGCCTGCCTTGGTAGTCTCAATTGTGGGCAATACATGTCCATTAATTAAGATGAACATAGTGACAAAAGCTGACAAGCCAACTTTTAGTAAGTCAAGCTACACAGCATAGCATGGAAGACAATAAAACTTCACTGGTTATCATGGGGAGAAGCAGGCAATGAGAAGGAAGTGCCTCAGGAGTATGTTGTAGTTCCATTTCCTGGTCTTTCTGAGTTGAGAAAGATGTGAAAGAGTCTTCAAGCTTCAGTTCCTTCATGGAATTGGAGATAAAGTGTTCGGCCTTTCTTTTGTACTAACCAAGATTACATATGAAAATACCTTGAAATTGGAATGTTTTAGTCAAATGTCAAGTATTACCATAACTCCATGAACAAAATTACTCTTTGGAATAGTTTTTTTTTTTTAATATCATATGTAATTTTACATATAAAATATATTTTTGTATATTTTAAACAAAAGAAGAAAAGATGCTGATTTCTTGCCTTATGTTGAGAAATTGCTTTTAGTGATTGCTAGAGATTTTACCTCTTTAGATGGCATTAGAGGGGGTAAATTTTGATTTATTTGTTTTTAAATGGCTATATAGTATTATGACTGTACTTGTTCATTTTATATCAGTGATTAATAATAGAATCATAGAGGATTTATTTCCTCAAATGCTATACGCAGTTAGTAAAACTGAGAATTTTAGAAAATAGTGACATAAGGACACACAAAAAGTTGCAATATTGTTTATCAATATTTCTAAAATGTATCGAAACATTTTCCACATGTAAAGAACAGAAGCTGTTTTCAACCTTCCCAAATTTATTTACAATTAATACTGTTCTTATCTGTCATCTTGTAAGAGACAAGGCTTATGAATTTAGTAGTTAAAAAGTGGCTCAAATTCCTGATTTGACCTTGCGTTTACAATTTCGAATGGCTTCACTTAGCATGAGGGCCTCAGGATGCTAAGTGCAATAAACCAGGCACAGGTGGTGAAATAGCTATGCAGGAAACCCACAATCTGAGTAATTTGAAGAGTTAAATAGAGGCACAATGACAGAAGCAGGGAGGAGGACCTTGTGGAGATATGAAGGGGACCTGAGGATGGGAGAAGAGAGAGTAGAGCAGGGAAGGGGAGGCAAAGGCGATTAAGGTGCAACATGTATACTTGGCAGTTCCCCAAGATGAAGGTCATTTACGAAGAGAAGACATAAAAACCAGAAAGTAGCTTAAAAACCAGTAAGCACTATTCTTATTTAAACTAGCAGTTTGGGAGATGTAAATTACGTGCAGTGAAATTTTGTGATTTTGTGTACAATTCAGTAGTTTTAGTCGGTTTGTGCTACTATGCTAGCATTTTCGCAAATTTCTCTTCCACATGGCTGGCCTTGAGCTCACTTTTGTAGCCCAGGCTGGTCTTGAACTCGCACCGATCCTCCTGCCTCAGCCTCCCGAGTGCTGGGATTACAGGTCTGTGCCACCACGCCTGGCTCTTTGCGAGCTTTTAATATAATTTTTTGTTTGTTTTTCTAAGGTCTCACTATGCAGCTCGGACTCATCGTGATCCTCCTACTTCTAGCCTCCCCAGTGTTGGAATTACAGGTATGTACCACTACACTTGCAGTCTGTGTCCAGCTCAGCCAACCCTGGGGGCAGGGCTGGTGTAGCATGTGGTGCTGGGAATTAAACCACAGTCCCTGCACTTGCATAAGCTTGCCTAAGCAGGCACTTTAGACTGCTGAGCTATCTCACTGGCCCCTGTTAATAGATTTTTCTGTTTCCTGGATATCTCTTTGAATCTGTTTCATACATTCTAGTTCCTTCTTATATTGTTCACTCAAGGTTTCCATCATTTTTCTATGCTCCTTTCCTTTTTACTTTTTTTTTTTTTTTTAAATGTCTTGTTTAGATACACTGAACCATTCTTTCAGTATAGCCTTCATTTCTTTTTTTTTTTTTTTAACCTGAGAGGTTATTTCTGATCTGATTTTCTCTATATCCATCTGGAGTTGTTTTTTCACTTTAGAGATTTCAGATGTGTGACTCCTAATTTTTTCTATGCTGATGTCTCATAATTTTGTGTTGGGTGAGCTGAGAGCCTATGATGATATTTTGCTCCTTTGTCTTATCATTTTGTATTTCACAAAAAAACTCTTTATTTGATTTTTGTGATACTTTTGTGAAATTTTGATAGTAGATAGCTATGTTGCTTTTGTCAAGTCCATTCTAGGAAGATTCTGTTCTTCACAGATATCTTCTCTAGATCAGAAATTCTTAGTTAGTGTCTGTCCAGAGATCCTGAATTCTCTATTGATTGAGAGTGGAATATTGGTTTTTGTTTGGCACTCTCCTCAGAGTGGTACAGGGCTTTTGTGAGGTTATTGCCCCAGCGCTTCCCAAAATTATTACCCAAGGGAGAACATGTGGTTAAGACAGACATGCTATCCTGGTTACGGTTGTACAATTAGCAATATTACTAACATCAAATGAAATTGAGAAACTGACAAATTTTGGTAACTAGTGGTTTTGTATGTTTGACCATAGAAGCAAAGACTATAGTTATGTATCAAAACAGAGTGTATTTGGAAATGTATATACAAACTAGTTCTCTTGAGTTCTGTCCTGCTATCACCCCTTTCAAACTTGGAGGCCTCAGGGCAGATGAGTTCACCCAATTTCTGCCATGCAGCCTCTGCACTGCACGTCTGGTGTCCTCCTGAGGAGCATTCCACCTGAGCTCCCTCCAGCTGCCCCTGTGCTGCGAGTCTCAAGCTTATCTTTCTTTATATGTGAGCAATGCTCCGGTGTATAAAAATACCATATCTCTTTATCCATTTCTCAGTTGATGGGCATTTGGGTTGTTTCCAAGATTTAGCTATGATAAATTGTGCACATAAACATGGGTGCACATATATCGCTGTGATATGATGTTTTCAGTTCTAAAAAAAATATCCAGAAGGGGAATAGCTGGGTTGAAGAGGACTTTTAATCCCAGTTCTTTGAGGGAGCTCTATACTGATTTCTATGGAGAAGATTTCCTTGTTCCCCACAGCTCCCCTAGCATTTGTTATTGGCTGCCTTCTTGATGATAGTTATTCTTTCTGGAGTGAGATGAAATCTCAGTGTTGTTTGAATTTGCACTTCTTGAATGATCCATGTTTCATATATATATGATATATATAATATATAGCTATAGGTATATATATCATATATCATACATCTATATCTATATATATCATATATCTATATCTATATGTATCTATATATATCTATATTTTTCGCCATTTGTATTTCTTCATCTGAGGGGTGTGTAACAGCTAGCACTTAAATGTTTTTTCTTTCTTTTAAAAATTTTTTTGACTGTTTTTACATACTTATATCTGGTAATCTGAATAATTAATTTGTAGATGCCAATATACAACATAACACCCATCATTAAATTCCTATCATTTTATTTACAGAAAGTATCATTCCTAAAATTTCTTTTCTTTTACCATTTTTTGTTATCTTTAAAAAATAAATCAAAAAACATCTCTTCCACTTTGCCATCAGTCCTGCTCTCATTTGAAGCTCAAGGTGGCTAGCAGTGTGATTTTTATCTCTTCAGATTTGCTTTCACCACAGAAACCTGTAGAATTTACCACATTACTGCATAAATCTCACATAAATAGTGTACAAAGTGCAGTCTTTTGTGTCTGGCTTCTTGCACTTGGCAAAACATTTTTAAGGTATTTCTGGATAAAAGCAAGAATAAAAATTTTGTTCCTTTGTGGTGCTGAGTGGTGTAGTTCATCCTGCGACTCCTTATCAATTTACTGGTTGATGAGCATTTGGACTGCTTAAAGTTGGGGATCTTAGGAAATATATAGATTAAAAATTCAACAGTTCCTTCCAACAAGTATATGCTTCTAGAGGAATCCTGAAGAAATAAGTAAGTACATAGAGTGATGGGGAGAGCCATTATTATTATTATTATTATTATTATTATTATTACTACTACTACTACTACTACTACTACTACTACTACTACTTGGACTAATACATTCTATCAATGTGACAGAGTCTTAAAGTAAAAAAACAAAACAAAATTATCTTCTTGTCCCTGGGAAGGAGAATTGAGCTTGTTATTGACCATTTCTTCTCAATATCTTGTAGTATTGCTTTGTGTTAGGTGTGTATTTTGGAAGTTGTGTAGTTGGTGTTTTAGTGACTTTTCTCTCAGTACTGAGATCGAACATATGACACCCAAAGTTAAAAAGGCGAAAGGTTTCCTTAGCTCACAGCTTGCAGAGGTTTCATTCCATAGCTGGCTGCCTCTAAGGCAGAGTGGCAGAGGAGAAACAGCGCCTGACAGGCACACGATAGAAAAAACAAGCAGGTAAGGGAGAAGGCAAGCCGCTTTCTGGCTTGCATCCAGGCTCCTGGGGCTAGCGTGGTGCCAAAATCATCAGTACTAAGTTAGTAATCACATACCCTTAATTCCAGCATGAGGCTGTGGGGAACATTCTAGAAGACCCAAACTGTAACACTTGCTACTCATTTTATAAATTAGCCCTGAAAGTAATTTTAAAAATACAGAAAAATACATGGAGGGAATTTAAGCCACTTATATTTACTATTGTAACAGATATGCTTACCTTTATCATTTTGTTGTATATTTCTTTTATGATTGCTGATAGTATCACTTTTAGTTTCATAATCTTTGCCTGTTATACTTTAGTTTTAATTCTTTCAGAGGCTGCCATTAATCTTGGGTAGACTATACCTGAGAATATGGAGACTAAGCTTACATCATTTCGCTATATATTTTATGAAAAGAAAACTTTAACTCACAGCTCTCAGGAGGATGAGGAATATTGCAAAATTATTTATTTTGGCAGAGGCAAACGAAGACTGAGCAAGAAGTGGCCTGTAAGTTGGCTCTGGAACAACTGTAACAAACGAATATATGGAGGTAAAGAGAAAGATGTAGCCATTTGGAAAATTTTGTGAGTTACATAAAATCACTCATTTCACCGTATTATTTCATGATGATAGTGCCTTCGCTATTCTACTGTGATTCAGAACCTTAATATAATCCTCAGAATAAGCCTCTTCCCTGCAATAGCCGCGAACACCACGGTTTGGTAACAGGTGAAGGGTTTTCTTTCCAGAGCAGAGGCGGAGCAGCTGTAGAGGTGTGGGGAGGCAAGCCCCAACCCTGCCTACACAGCGCCCTGGGACACTGAGACAGAGTGTAAAGCACACAGGCCGCTTCTGAATGAAAAGTGTTCCGGCTCAGCCAGAGACAGCAGCGCTATTGTAGATCTTCTTTGTAATCTACATTTTTATGATTCAATAAAAAATTTAAACTGCTTCTGAAAGTATTGACTTTTTCTGCGTTCCCCCAAATGAAGCTGCCTTCCATACAGCAGAGGCTTAATAAATGACTGTTGAATTGAGTGAATGCATGGCTAAACACAGTTGTCAGATGTGGCCCTGAAGAGGTGAGATGTTTAATTTAGTACATATATTCACTTTCCATTTTGTTAATAAGAAACTACAGACTGGAGCTGTGAGATAACCTTTCCTAATGAGAGTGACATTGCATACACAAACGACGGCAACTTGCTTCCCAGGCTTGTAAAGTGTTTTCATTTTACAAGCAAATTTGATTTGTCCTGCCAAATTTGCATTTCTCTGCTCATTACTATCAATAGCAGTTTCTTTTTCTTTACTTATTTCCATTTAGATCGTGGAGTAAACGAATAGATTTGAGGTCTTTAACTAAGGGTGTTTTTTTTTTTTTTAATAATGATGTAGTGATTATTGCTATCTATAAATGAAAGTTTTAAAACCCCTACATCTGAGGTCCAGCCCTGGATGGTGCTAACTGTAATGAGGCCATGCCAGGCTGCTTGGCAAACACTGTTAGATGCTCCTGGATCCATTTTTGTTGAAACAAGTGCGTTTGGTGCAAGCTTCTTGAATGTCACACTTATACTATATGTACCTATAGGACTGTGACTGCTAGTGTTTGGGCTATCGTGTGGAAGGAGCTTGACATATAAACGCTTTATGCAATTACAGAGCATCATAGCCAAAGCTAATTATCATTAGTGTCACCGCCATTTCACAGATGAGAACCAGATTAGGGAAGATGCTTTATACAGTTGACGGCTCAATAGGAGGAAAGCTTAATTCTGCGGATTCCCAGGCTGAAGTGGTTTCAGAGTCAAGGGAACGTACCTGATGCTTTGCAGCAAAATGTTTTTCTTCTCAGCCTCTGGGCTCCTGAGCTGTTCTGCTCGTTTTGGGAGCAGGAAGGGGGAGGCTCCTGTGGCTGTTTTGAATGTGCTCCAGCTTGGCCCCACTAGTTACAAAGGCAAGGTCAACTTCTTCCGTGGAACGTTTGAACCTTGCATTGCATCCTATGTTTAGATCCCATTTTTTGTTTTTCACAGCAAGAGGTATAGATGGAAAATTTACAATTTTCTGTTGCAATCTTGCAATTATGCCAAATAACTCAGTAAGAAAAACCTGCATATAAATTGTGTACCATGTGACAAATTTTTGAGATTATTGTTTATCCAAGAAATATTTTTAATACAAAAACATCTATAATGTATGTCCTCTATTTTACTGAGCAAGAAATAATTAGCATTTTTTCTTAGCATAATTTTTCACCTGGAAAATAATTCTTTCAAGAAAAGGTGCCAGGTAGGAGATACACATTACAAAAGACAAACTAAAGTTCAAAATTAAGTTCTCATACAATTTAAATGGCAATCAAAAAAATCTTCTTCCAAATCATAGGGATCTAGGGATCCTCTAAAGCAAGGTCTAACAGGCACTGGATTAAACTAATGAATATCTAAATCTTTACTGTTTTATGGGTATAGGTTAATATAACCCAGGAAGAAAAATTCAATTTTTGATATAACAGTCAACAACTTTAAAGTGATTACTTTTTCCATTGTTTCATTTTGATTTCAATACAAAAAAATGAGAAATGCAATTAATATGGTTTAACTCTGCAGGATAAATATTATTATTTAATGATGTGTAAAAGAACTCTGTTCTAACAGCTTCATGCTGGGCACAGAAATGAAAAAAAATCTGAGTTTATGTTTATGTAAGCACGCATTGAGGAAGATTTAGTGCTTTCGTGGGAGCACATGGACTCATTTCACTTTGTTACCTAGTCAGTGAATGTTGGGAGAGGAATTAATGCATGTCACATAATCCTTAAGGACTGAGATTTTAAATGTTTCTGTTTACTGATGGGCCATTTCCTTTGCCCACCTCACTACTTCTACTAATGTATAGAGAGATGTCGTAGTAAATAATGCTGCAGTTGGCAATGCCGAGCGAGCGCCAGCTGCGGCCAGCACACAGCCAGAACATGGTGTTTCCGCATCTAGTCGAGATAAGCACGGCTACCAGGATTCAATTCTGACTGCAGAGTCAGACACTGGATGCTTTTACAAATCCAGTTGCACATGATATCACTGTCTTTCTGAGTATCAAACATCTTAGACTTAACTTGGAATTGCTATTTTCTATCAATCATTGATATTCTAATAAATCTCTATAGAATGTGATAAAAGCAGTTACACATTTGGAAATCTAAGTATATACAAAATGGCAGCCGGTCTATCCTATGGCATTTTCCTAGTGTCTTACTCTCATTTAATACCTTTTTTTCAGATGGCTGACACTGACAGTAGTTCTACAAAGCACTGTACATGGTTCCAAAGTAAATCCAGGGGGGCGGATTTGACTGACCTTGGGAGATACAAAGGTTACATATTTTGCTATTTAGGTCGTGCTTAAACTTGCCCTTAACCACCCAGCAGAAAAGTTTAACCACAAAGCATAAAACGGGAAGCTAGATTAGAATGCTCAGTTGTAAAAGGCTTAAATAAAAGCTTCCAACATTGCCAGTTTTACCAATAACCCACTGTGATTATCGAACATTGGATTATGTATACAACTACTTTCTCTTAGTTCAATCAGATGAAATTTTTTATATCAATTATGATTTGAAAATTATAACATCTACATGTTGTGCTCTGCATAACTAAAAGGACAACAATATGCATTATTTCAAATATTGAAATGTACTACTAACATGTTTTGAAACTGTCACATTGTTATACATTGTTATTTATTAAAAATAATAAAAATAATTAAAAAAATAAAATACAAAAAAATAATCATTTGTGCTGAATCCTTTCTATGCTCTATGGTGAAGCCACCCCCGCCCATCTTTGGCACATTCTCGAAGGTTTTCCTTCCCCTTTGTTTTTCTCTCATCTTGCTCCTTCCATCTGGAAAGCTCTCACTGAAGTTTTGTATGCCTGATTTGTACTTCACTGGAACATTTTATCTGCTGTTATTCTTAGTAAAAAATGATACATTTATACCTTGTCATAGCATTTATTTTCTACTTGAATTATATTTAGTTTTGAACATGTTCTATTTTTTCTACTAGATTGCAAGATTTGTGGTGGCATCAGCAATGTATTAGCCAGCTTTTCCTGTGTTTTTCATATTACTTTGGAAAGTATCTACTTTAGGTTCCTAGGACATATGTCTTAAAGAGGCATTCACTCCATGGGCTAACACACAAGAGTGGGTAGCCAACTCCTGAAGAATTATTTTCATCTTAAAGATAAGCTACTTTTTTGCTTTTCTCATCCTTAGTTTGAGCTTCCATAGTTTAAACCTTACATAGTTTTTAAGAAAGGAATTTAGAAATGAGAAATGCAGCATTAAATGACCCAGGCAGAAAGAATCACCTGAACTTGATGCAAAAGTGTCTTACAGGAGATGTGGAGTCCTGTACACAGTGGGGTGCTTAGTAATAATGTGCCTCCCCGAACTCTTTGGGTGTCTTGCAAGGACTTAGTGGGCAACGGGCAGAAGCTAAAGGTGCATACAAAGCATCCTTTCTGTTTGCAATAGCAGCTGCTTATGTCATTGTTAGACTCTAGATAATCCACTGTGTCAGAGGAATATAATTTCCACTCCTGAACAGTTACAATCACTAGACAGTCAAACAACTTTTCATGATTGATTTCATGCTTTAAGGTTTCTTTTTAAACTGAGAGGTTATGCAGTATAGTGACAAAGAAAAGAATTCCATTGACCAGGTTTAAAGTTAATAGTTATCTTAAAGTAAAGTGTTGTTATTTTTGTTTCACCATATATAAAATGAAGTGTTTACTTTGGGATGTTTTATAGTTTAAATATTATAGAATATGTAAAGCATGTAGGATTTATTATTAATATTTTTATTTGCCTTTCCTTGACCCTGGGGCCAGGGAGCCTTGACCCAGTACAAGGGTACAGTTACCAACAATGACATTTTTTGGAATGGGTATATAGCTTCCTACTGTACTTTGTTTTGCAAATGTCTTCTTTTCCTTCCCACTGACTTAAGAACAACATCTTCTCAAGTTTCTTTCCTAGTCTCAGGTTGTGTATTATACAAGAAATGTAATAATTCAATTGCTTTAGAGATTGTTTATTGGAATGTATGACCTACGTATCTTCTTTTTATTAAATGGCATGCTTTCTGTATTCACCAATGTGGTGGCATGCTACAGAAGTCACTCTGATTATTTAAGCAGAATTTTAAAAGCCCAACAGAATATAGACATACTTAAAAGTCATTAGGTGGGCTGCTGTTGGAACTGAGTATTCATGTGCAGGAGAATGAAACTAGACTTTTTTTTTACTAGTTGTAAAATCTACTGAAAAAGAATTTAAAGAGTTGAATTTAAATCTGAAACTCTAAACCTAGCACAAGACAACATAGGGGAATCCTTTGAGACATTGGAATAGACAAAGATTTTTTTTTTTTTTTTTTTTTGGTCAAGAAAATAAAGGAAACAAAATCAAAATTGTGACAGTTAAAGATTTTTTTTTTTTTACAAGAAAGTATAAGAAATAAAATCAAAATTAGGTAGGGTTACATTACATTATTACTGCACAATAAAGGAAGTAATTAACAGAGTGAAGAGACAATGTACAAAATGGGAGAAAAGTATTTTCAAACTATACCACTCACATGAAATTGATAGCTAGAATACAGAAAGTCTTCAAAAACTCAACAGAAACAAACCATGTTACTCGCTTTGACATAGGCAATTATCAGGGAAGTGCAATTAAAACAATACACAGTGTAAAAAAAAAAAAACCTTATCTCAGTGAGGGTAGCTATTATTAAAACAGTGCATCCCAACAAGTGCTGGCAAGTATGTGGAGCAATGGAAACTTTGCATGGTATTAGTGGGAATGTAAATTAGTATAGCAACTATGGAAAACAACGTGAAGGCTTTTCAAAACATTAGAAGAGATGCACCATATGTAATATATATATACATAGCACATGAAGTGGAAACAACTCACATGTCTGTCAACTGATGAACTGATAATAACAATAAATAAGTGCACTGTGGAACACTATTTGGCTACTAAAGATTGAAATCTTGTCATTTGTCATAACGTGGATGGAACTGGAGATTGCTACATGAAGTGAAATAATCCGAATGGAGGGATAAATACTATAGGAACTGACTTATGCATAGATCATAAAAGAACTAATACCACTAAATTTAAGAGTGGCACAGTGGTTACCCGAGCCTGGGAAGAGTGGGAAGAGGAAGGGATCAAAAGTGTTTGATCCATGCACACTGACTTACAATTATATGAATAATAAATTCTGCTGTGTTGCTGTACAGTAGGATGACTATAGATGACAGTGTTCTAGAATTTAAAAAATCTGGAAGAAGAGAGTTTGAATATTTCTCCACAAAGAAATGATGCATATTTAAGGAACTAGATATGCTCATCCTTATTTAAGCATCACACAGTGTATATATGTATCAAAATATCATATGGGGTCCCATAAATATATGCAATTTTTATATTTATTAGTATTAAAAATAACTTTAAAACTCTGCCTCATAAGTAAGTCTTTGGCATGTGTATGAATTGCTCATAGGATAAATATTCTGAAATTGAATTACCACATCAAAATGCATTTGATTTGAAAACTTTTTTGCTGAATTGCCTTCTGTAGAACTTACACCAATATTCTTTTTTGCCAGCAATGCCAACTAACTGTTTGTTCACATCTTTGCTGGCTTAGAGTGTTTCCCATTTTCAGGCTTCGGTAACCACTGTGATGAGTGAGAGCTTGAGCGAGTTTTTTTTTTTTTTGTGTGTGGTTTGTACTCCTTTTCTTTTACCTTTTTGTTCTTATAGTTTGTTTTCTTGTTGAAAGTTGGTCTTCTTCCTTGATTTATATGGTGCTTATAGTTTAGGAAAATTAATCTTTATCTGACAGAGAGCTGCAAATATTCTTGCAGTTTGGGAAAGGCTTCTGATTTTGCTTTTATTTCTATTTAGCAATTGCCTTTTGCTTTTGCTTTTGGGGATAATTGCTAGAAGAAAAAGTTATTTCTTTAATTTGCCAATTGGAGAAGTTACACGCTCTAACTTTTATATATTTTTATGGCTAGAATTGTTTTTTTCCTAGGCATATGCACAGGAATGTAGGAACTACTACATAAATGAAAAAATCTAAGTGTGGTATATGTATAACATCATATTTTATCAGTGTCTGTCTCTCTTTTCCTTCCTTCTTTCCTTCCTTATTTGGTATAGAGTGTTACTATGTAGCTCAGACTCATGATCGTCCTGGCTCAGCCTCCCAAATGCTGGGATTACAGGTGGGTGCCACCATGCCTGGGTTCTGGGGCTAGCTTGGCATATGGTATTGTGGATTGAACTTGGGTTTTTGTGCTTACCAGGCAGACACTTAGACCACTGAGTTATCTTCCGAGACCCTGTCTCACTTTTCTTTAAAACTCTTCAACAGCACTCTATTTTTCCTGGGATATAATACACATTTTTCTTCTCACTATGGTCTACATGGTTGTTTATGTTAATTTTTCCAGCCTTACATGGCACACATATGAGAGACATACTCTAGTCAATAGTGAGCTCTTTTACCATGTCACAAAATTTATTTTAACCTCTCAAATTTTCCCACTTATTCTTGTTTTATCCCTGAGCAATGTAAATTCCTTCATTTGAAATATTCCCCTTCCTTTACTTCTGCTCTTTATGCAATACCTTATACTTATTATACTGACTTGTTACTTTCTCTAAAATATTCTAAGTGTTTATCCCCAAGTGAAGGTTGTGTGTGCTTTTATGTGTTTCCATGGTGTCTTATTCTATCTTCAGAGAGAATGAGGGCAGAATATTTCTTAAGAGCAGAAGTTATAATGATTATGTATGTCTTATGAAACCCTTTTTGTTGACATATTATACACAGGGCATAAAATTCACCTAAGAGGATCAGGGAGATAGCTCCGTGGCTGAAGTGCCTGTCTGGCAAGCACAAGGTCCTGTGTTTGATCCCTGACACTAAATAAATAAATAAATAAATATCCCCCAAAATCAATAAAAGAAAAATAAAACCAAACCAACCAACCAACCAGTCAAACAAATACAATTTCACCAAAGAAAAGTATAATTTATTTTATTTAAAATATTTTTATTCATTTTAATGACAAAAAAGATAAAATAGTGGTGGAATAGTTTTAAAACAGGTTAGCAAGACAGTTGCAATAATTAATACATTGAATATTATTGTGTTCATAGTAGTTATTCAGAAGACAACATGCAGAAATGTATTCCAAAACTGTCGGCAGTTATACAGAACTCACCACAATCAATTCTGTAATGTTATTACACCAAAAGAAAATTATATAGTTTTAGCAGGCTTATACACATTTTTACCTCTACTTTACTCCAGGAAGTAACTAAATGAATTTCTGTCTATAGACTTGCCTATACTAGACATTCCATACAAGCAGAACTAAAGTATATGACTTTTGTGACAAGTTTCTTGTGTTTAGAATGTTTGCTATGGGTATATCTCAATGTCCCTCAAGAGCCTCGTGTAGTTTAGGTAAAGCTTCTGAGAGGCAATTGACTGCATTATGGACTGGATTATACCTCTTTTGTTGCTAGAAGGTAGGGTCTGGTTGGAAGACAAGGACCAATGAGGGCATGACCTGGTGGGTTTCATGTCCCTCCCAGCCTGCTCCCTCATTCTCTCCTTCCTCTCCATCATGCCATGAGCATCTGTCCTCAACGATGCCATTCTTTCTTGGAGCCAGCCAGTTAAAGACTGCAACCTCCACAAATTAGCCTCTACTCCTTTAAGTTGTGGGTGTCAGGTATTGTGCCCCAGCAAAGAAAAAGTGACTACAATTTTGGTATCAGAATCATTGTGGTGACTACCTATTTGTTTGAGATGCTTGTGTAAGTGATTCATTAGAGGAGTTTGGAAAGGTTTTGAGATGCTATCTAGGGAAGCAGCCCTAAAAATGCTGTTATCTCAGTTCTGTAGGAGATTCTAGTCAGAGGTCAGATGACCACAGTGCTCACAGTAACACAGACAGTAAAGGACAAGGTTAGGAGGTACCAGTTGGAAAGAAGGACTCCATTAGCAGTTGGACTTTAGGCTATTTGTGTATTTCTCTGAGAGGTTTTTTTTTTTTTTTTTTAATAGTTTGGTCATGTCCTGAGACTGTGAGAGCCTTAGATTAAGAGTAGTGAATTAACTAACCTGGAAGAGGAAATTTCAAGGCAGTCCAGCATTGTTGCTGTGGCATGGGTAATGTTTGGGGATTTTAGTCAGGTTTAAAGCATAAGTTAAAAGCAAAAAGTTAATTTTAAGATTTTTCATTTTATCAGATTGCAAGTTCCTACAATGATGAAGGAGAGGAGAACTTAGTTGATGAAAAAGTTATAATTAAAATAAAGTCAAGTATTTTGGAGTAGTATAAAAAGGTTTGAATTAACAAGACCTCACCCTTTAAAGACAAAAGGTTGCAAGACTGTAAGACATTGCTTCCAGAATAGAGCGCTGGGGCATCTGGGTCAAGAAGTAATTCTTAGATAACTGGGTCCCCAAATTTGGGTTATGGTGTTCAGTCACCCATAGATTCAGAGGCTTCTGTAACCATGATTCTAGGGGTTCTGGCTACTTCTTGAACTTATGGCATATCTTGACATCACCAGCATGGTGGTGGTTTTATAGTCATGCAGAATTCAAGAGTTGTGGGGTTAGGGAGATTCCACCCAGATTTCGGAAGAAGGCCAGAGAGGCCAGGCAGTGTGACCCTAAAAGTTTGAGAAACTGAAAGTGTCTGAGATTTATTTCAGAATCTGGTAAAATATAATTTTGGAAAGCTGAAGGGCCTTCATTGGAAGGATGAAGTCTTTGTGCTACAATCTGAAGGAACTGAAGACAAATACTGAAGATAACGGCACACACCAGAGCTCCTCTAAAGAAAAAAATGGAAGACTCCCTTCTTTTGTCTCTTTTTATTAAATCCAGGATATAAGCCTATTTCTTGGTGCCATCCAAACAATGGTAGGTTTTCCTCCATTTCCATTTTGCATATCAGTCTTTTAGACACACCCAGAATAGGAGTTCCTCATTAGAGTTACGATTTGCAAATATTTACCCTCATTCTGTGAGTTGTCTTTTTACTATCTTAAGAGCTTTTTAAAGGAAGGATTGTTTTTAATTTTGATGAAATCCAATATGTCAAGTTGTTTTAGTCATTTGAAATGTAGGTATCATATTTTTTAAAAAATCTACTGTTTATTCCATGGTGGTGAAGATTCATACCTGCTTTTACTTTAGGAATTTTAAAGTTTTGCTTCTATAATTAGGTCTTTTCTCCACATAATGATGCTCAGAATCTATGAAATTCAATACTATGTTGGAATCCTAGTACTCAAGGTCATGGTATGAGGCAGAGGTGGAGCCTTTGAGATGTGATCAGGCCATGTAGGTGGTCTCTCATGAATAAGATGCATACTTCCACAAAAAAAGCACCAGAGGAATACCTGATATTTCCACTGTGTGGGACAAAAGTTGACAATCTACAAACCCCCAGAAGTTCCCAGCAGAACCCAACCTGGCCAGAACCCTGATCTTCAGCTTCTCCACTTCCGGAGCTGTAAGAAATTAATTGCTATTGTTTATAAGCTACCCAGGCATTTATATTTTGCTTAAGCAGCTTGAAGAGACTAAGACAGAAAAAGTCCAAGGCAGGAGAATCACTACAAGTTGGAGGCTCTTCACTTTGGCTACAAGGTGAGTTCAAAGTCAACCTGTGCTCCAGAGTGAGACTCTGTCTCCAAAAAACCAAAAAATAAAAATAAAAAAAAAATAAGGAAAAAGAAAATTACTTCACAACAGAGGAACTTGTATCCTGGGAATTTCCTAAAACCAGTACTATCTTCTTGGAAGTAGAACACGTGTGTCACATGTGAGAGAGGGAACTAATACCAGATGTTTTGGCTCCCCGTAATAATCAGGGTATATACTCAGCATTGATTGATAGTGACTTTTTTTTTTTTTTTTTTTTTTGTCTTTTTGAGACAGGGTCTCAGTGTGCAGTTCAGGCTGGCCTTGAGCTCACTTTTGTAGCCCAGGCTGGTCTCGAACTCACATTGACCCTCCTGCCTCAGCCTCCTGAATGCTGGGATTACAGGCATGCACCACCACGCCCGGCTTGATAGTGACTTTGATGGAAAAAGTTCTATTGGTTATACTGAATATAATGAATATGAACTTCCGATATAATCAGTCATCTAGTAGATTCTGCTCAGAGGCAACAGGAATGTAGGCTTCTCTTCTTATAAGGTTTTACATTTCCCTCCCATATCATGTGGCTCATTATGTCTCACCATTAAAGTTAATGGGATGTAATGTGTAAGGGGACTGAAAGAGCCCCTCACTCCACAAGCTGAAAGTGATTATAGAATCAACATTTAGAGATCATGCACCTATTTGTGCTAGAGGCATTTGACAGGATTTCTTAAATTTCCCCAAGCTTTTCATTTTATATCGTTTATTGTTTTAAATCAACGATCGTTAGATTTCATAAGCCTATGAAAATAATGTGGACTATATATATATATATATATATATATATATATATATATATATATATATAATTTTTTTGTTGTTTTTAAAACAAATGCAAAAACTGGTCTGATTTTTTCATTTATAGGTATGGAGCTTTGAAAAAGGGTGTTTTCTCCAGTGCAGACTCACTCGATGTTTTTCATCTTAATGTTCATTCTGCATTTTGCTTGTGGGTTATGATCAGAACCTGGCTGTAAACTGATTGAAATAAATATGTTAGCTCTAGCACGGAAAGTTCGGCCTACCTTCTAGGAGTTTAACTCAAGAAAGAGGCAGAGCCTTGAGGGGAGCTGATGCGTATGAAACGACAGCTGAGAACAAGGCAGCTGAGCCAAAGGAGAGAATTAAAAATGTCAGGTTAATAGAGATGAAAGATAGAGAGCGAGGACCGCGAGGAGCTGGCAGCGAAGGCTGCGATGAGTGCTCATCAATAACCGATGTCAGAAAGCACTAGGGCATGGCAGTGAGGGAAGTGAAGGAGATAAAGTGTAAGTCGGAGGAGACTGAGAGGGACTGCGGCATGTACAGGAGAGCGGGACGGAGTGCTGAGGTAAGTACGCGGGTTCCTAGCCACAGCTAGGTGGTGTCCCAATGCCGTACGACTTGGTGCCTTATCAACAGGAGCACGTAAGGCAGGAGGATTGCTGTGATCTTACTGCTCTCGTGATTAGGACCTGCAAGCACGTATATTCCTATAATTGTGCTGTAGGACTGCAGGCTAGGCTGGCAAATGCAACTGTGCCTTCGAGTATTCTAAAAGCTGTCAGAAAGAAGAATCGGATTACTCAGAGTGGAGCTTGTGTTCAAGGGAATAGGTATAGAGGTCGATTCTTTTAGAATAAAAGGAAATCCTTTGCCTAATGTACTAGGAGCAGAGCATTTGGGGCTTTCAGACTCAGAGGAAACTGCAGCTTTAGTACCTACCTTTCCTGCTGCCATGTATTTGAAGGGCAGTTTCTGGATTTACAGAATGGGCATGCTCTTGAGCTATTTGAATGGATGGTATACATGAGGGGTTTATGATTTCTTCTTATTTTTATGGCATCATTCCAATATCAGGGGAATCTTTATTTTATATGTAGAAGCCTAGAATAGTTACTAACTGGTTTCTCACTTGATTTGGCAAGACCAACCTATGACACTGGTAGTTACTAAATGTTTCCTGAAATGTAGTCTTTGCTGTAGGCTTGTTATCAATTCGCAATGATAAGTTCATGTATGACACCTGCTGCTCCTCCTCAGTCTTCTACAGTAACCAAGTCTCCTCGCTAAGCAGCCCTGGGGCTGACTTGCTTGGTCATGTGTGAAGGAAGCACTGAGTCTGACCCGCAGTCCTGGAAAAAGCATGCTCCATTAGAGGAGTGAAATGCCAGGTGTGGTGAGTAGATTTAGAGTGGGTTAATTTCTAAGGAGCCAAGATAAATAATCTTGTTAAAACTTTTGAAGGTTTACATTTTTGCTACCACAAAAGTGAGGCATGTCAGATAAGAACAGCTTCGGGAATGCTTGTAAATAGAGTTATTTAAGAGTGACCTTTAAAATGTATGTATGTATGTATTTATGTATGTATGTATGTATTTATTTATTTATTCATTTATTTATTTGGCACAGGGTTTTGCTACACAGCTTGGACTCACAGTGATCCTCCTGTCTCAGGCTCCCTAGCACTGGGATTACGAGTGTGCACCACCATGCCCATTTTTGGTGGCCGACTTGGTGCCTGGGGCTGGTGTGGCATGTGGTTGAACCTGGGTCCGTCTGCTTGCCAGACTAGCACTTAGACAGCCAAGCAATTTCCCCAGCCAAGAGTGATTTTTATTTGACATGCGCAAGCATTTGGACCTCTCATCTTCATGAGGATAATATTAGGGGAACCAAGTAAACAGTACTAGAGGCAGCTCAATACATGGTCTATTTACCTCTGTCTGAGAAGCTCTGGAGAATCACTTGGGAGCCACTGGATTACAAAGTCTAACTCTGCAGACACAGTCACAGAGTGGAAGCATAGGACTGAACTGATCTTTGCAATCTCAGAAGAGCTAGAATGCTTCAGAGAGCTCATCCCTCTGGCCAGGGTGGTCTTGGAGCACCAATGAACCCTGGGAGCACACGTTTCAGTTTCCTTACACGTAGGAAAGGCATCTTTTTGGCAGGCAGGACACTGGGTGCCACTGACTCTGGCTGATGCTCTTGTACCTTTCTCTGAACCTTTGTGCCTTGACCTCAGCCCCCACCCTCATCCCCTTTCATAATACACAGCCTTACTTCTGCTGATGCTCTTGCAACAGTCTCCTTTAGGATGCCCTTGCCGACGAGCTTCCTCCAACTTCCACAGACTGGGGGCCATTCGCCTTTTGTAAGCTGTGCTTATAAATCTGCCTCCTGGGTCCTTGCTTCGTGCACTTAATACTTCAAAATCTTAACTTGATTTGCCCTCTGCAAGTCTAGGGATTTATTATCTCTTGTGGCATCAATTACAGTGGGCCCTTTCTTCTGTAAATGTTCACTCTTTGGGGCGATGCTTGTACGTGTTACAAAAGCTACTTTCCCCTTCCTACGCTATGTGGCTGCGGTTAGTAGATTATATCTGACATTTGCAAAATGTGCCCTGGAATAGGAGCATGCTGCTGGAAGCGATGCCATGTACTCGAAGCCAAGGTCTTTGTTTTCTGGGTGAGGAGATGCAGAACTTGAGAGCTGACTGCTCGCTGAAGGTCATTCAGAACAGAAACTGGACCAGGGCATCCAGACCCCTAGTCAGGGCTCTCTCGCTGAGGTTCTGCAGCAGCAGTGTTGGCTGGGAACTTTGATCAGCGGGAGCTGAGAGCAGTTCCTCAGCAAATGCTATCTGACAAAAGAGGAGACTTAATTCTACCGGCGTAAGCCGAGGTTAAACTGAAAGGAATACAGAGATGCCTGTTTAAAAACGTTTAATTTCATAAAACTCAGTGGATCCAAGTAATTATAGAGCAATAAAAGGTGGGCTGAAGCCATAGATGGGCCTGAGGAGAGATAAGACTTTTTAGAACAGCCACTGTTCTTCCCACAAAACATTTTTCTGGTTTTGTTTTTCTGTTCTCTAGTTTTTATTAAGCTGGCTGAGTTGCAAACAAAGCCATGGTGATATAATGTGGATACAAATTATTCATGAGCACATCTTTCCTTATATGAGGGAAAGCATTCATTGAAATAACACAAATGCAGCCCTAAATTTTTTATATTTTATATTTTTGTAAGTGTGTCAGTTATCCCTATAGCATATTGAATTTTATTTACATTGGCATTTGATTGTAAATTTACACTTTAATAGGCTAGCATTATCTCCTTTAAAATACACACTGCCAAAATATACAAAGGAGAAGAGTCAAGAAGTTTTGCTGTCTGCACTAAGCGTAATTTTCATATTCTGGATAAAATTTGTACTTTTCAAAAAAATGTCCTTCAAAGTTAGGAAGGGTTCCCAAGGAGGGGAAGGGAACATCGTGAGGGTCGCATTTCATTTGCAGGCAGCAGCCTTAAGGAACGGTGCGGAGATTTTTCTTTATCAGGAGTTGACGAACAGACAGAAAAGAGATCAATGTTTTTAGAGAAAATTACAAAACTTTCCATCTTCTGCTTTTTTTGAGGCAAAAACTTCAATAAGTACAAAAAGAAATATCAATTTCAATCTTATGCAATGACTCATTAATGAATTGAAATGAAGTAAGAAGGAAAAGGGAAAAATGTTACTCGCTGTCCCTAGGAAGGAACAAAGCATGCACAGGAACAGTGGCAGGAAGGACACAAAGAAAGGGAAAGACAGAGACAGGTCAAGAGGGACACTCTTGCAATAGCAGGCAGTGTTCTAGTTCCTAAAGTGTCTTTAATACTTATGTTCTGGTGGAGGTCTGTGGCAAATCTGGACATTCACTCTAGCTATCCAATGGCTGTTCCAAGCAAGAGGCGACATGGCTGAGACGGAGGCCTGGCCTAGGAGGCTGGAGAGCTCCGAGTCTTCGCAGCTCCAAGCAGAACTTGGCCTGAGAGCTGGTGGGGACATGGCTCTGCCTGACCCTGCGCCTGTGGGCAAGTCACTCCCTTTGACTTTGACGACCATGAATATTGAATCTTTGCCTTCTGTGATGGGTCAAAAATGAAAGTGTATTAACATAGACAGCAATGCTTGTAGCTCTTAGAAAGACATAAGAATTAAAACAGGCAAAGGTAGTACTGTGGTAATAGCTATAATTTTTTTCTAAGTATTTACAATGCCTTGCATTTTACTGTGCAAATTCTTTGTTATTTCTTTTGTTTCCTGAAAAGATCAAGAAAAGCTTGCCCTGTATAATCTCCTATTAACCTATTCGTAGAAGACATAAGTCTATGGCTATATTTAGATAGATAATAAAGATGTATATAGCATAGCTATAAATAGATTTCTCTGTGTTAGCATGTGCACTCATAAGTAAATGTGAGTATATTTGTATTTTATAAATAACAGATAAATATAAATGTGAAGAATGCTTTTTAACTTACAAAGAACATGTTTGCAGCTAGTCAAGTCTTCTCTGAAACAATCTTAATCTTTGCTCGAAAGGACAGGCAGTGTACATGGGTAAATGAAGCAATGAAACACCATTTGAAGGACCATAGAAGTTAATGCAGGAGATCAGATGCCAAGAAAAAGTGGACAGAACATTTCTGAAATGACTCCCACTCGGCCAGTGAAGCTGCTGCCTCCTTGGCCTCCATGAGTTCTATGAAGTCAAAATTCATCCTGTAGTGGTGATCCAAGAGCAGGAAGGTGGAATCAATAGTCGGTGTCTGCACTTCCTCTAAGCTGCCAGGATGCTGAGGGGATTCTGAAGACCTGGACAGAAAAGTCTATTTCCAGAGCCTTGCTTCCTGGCCAACAAGAGATGAAGAGGGCGGCAGAAGGTTCCAGTGTCACTGTCGTCTTCTGACTCACACATCCTAATTTATACACCACGAACATGGTTAGGAGAATGTGGGAAGTGCAGTTTTCACATCTCCAGCTACAGGAAAGGTAGAATGGAACTGTAAGCTGCCCATTCAGGCTCCTGTCACAGAGATGCCACAACTGGCTCAGTGCAGGAGGCTGCTTGGACCTCTGTCCTGCCTACCATACTCTGACCTGTGGGCAGGCTGAAGGCTGGGGCTTCACTGTGGATCCCCTAAATCAAAGCTCCATAACTAACAAAAATGGAAGAAGAAAATGAATGATCATACATAAAGCCTGATTTTCAGGCACTTCTGTACCTCCTGCTGAAGAATAGTAGGTTTCTAATGAAAATAGCATGGGAAGAAGAATGATGAGGATTAGATATCAGCTGGACTTATCATGGTGCATCCTTATTGAACAAAATGAGTTGTAGACTAGAACACATTTTGTGGATTGTAGATCTGACAAGTCTTCTGAATAGGAAAGTAAAGTGAATTCACATTAGTATATAAATTTTGTCCTTACATTATTATCCCAGAGTCACAGTAATATGACAGAAAGTATACCACCCATGAATGCTGTACTTTTAAAAATATCTCATGCAGATGAGATGCGAATTTTGGTATCTCCAGTAACTTTATGGTTTATCTGAAATGACTTCTTTGATCAACTGATACCACTTCACCACTTCCACTATAGGAAACGCTGCCTAGAAGAGCTGGCATTAACTTTGGTACAAAAAGCACTAAAGTGCGCAAGATGAAGGCCGGAAATTGGTGAGAGAAAATGGCATTGTGGGTGGCATAGAATAAAAATAGGCTTGTTCTGAAGTTCTCAGAGGGCCGTTAATTAGAAGCACTCATAAGAAAATTCTTCTTTTTGATTAATGATAATTTATTTCTTGTGATATTCTCAAAATAATTCTTTTGGTAAAGCATAATAATATTGCAACTACATTAAAAAGACTTTTTTTTAACATTTGTGTACACTTTAATGCCCGCTTCTTTTTGGCTCATAGATAGGAATCTCTGAAAATTAATGACTGATTACCTAACTTAGTGAACAGCTCTGTAAATTAGAACGTTTAAAAGAAGAAAGTTCTGATAGAAAGGGAACCATTAGGCTGTGTTTCTAATGTTCCACCAAATATATTCTTCAGTTAGTGTTAGTACAGTGCCTTCCACGGCATCAGGTCCAATTATGATCTCCTTAGTAGTATGTCTTAGCAGTTGCCTGGCCCTCTCCCTGCATCCATCTGTGGTAATGGAGATAAACGAGCAGTCACTACTGAGAAGTCGATGATGTTCTCGGATGGAAGCTCTTGCCCGGGTAGGCGAGTTCTATGTCTCATTATTGAGTAGAATGAAAGCTCTGGCATAGCAGTTATCCACATTGTGATTGCGTTTTCTGATAATAACTTGCAATTGTGTTTGAAAGAAGCCGTAATGCAATATTATTAATTTGATATGAGCTATTTTTAGCAATGCAAAAGCTTTGATTGCAACTTTTTTCATTTTGTTTTTCATATAAAATGGGCATCAATGTTTAATCATACCCACAGATTACCTCAATGAATACAAATGTGTTACCTTATCTTTAAATAAATGAATGTCAACACATTTGAAGGTAACAGAAGTAATTGCACATTGATAATAGTCATTACTGTGAGTCATGGCCTCTAAAAGCAAATGCACTTGCATCTTTAATAAAAGTGCAGTGCTATAGTCTATTTTAAGAGGATAGTTTTCCATTTCCTGTACAGCCTATAATATCACTGGCAGACCTTACAAATAGATAAAAAGCAAAGTATAAACCTGAAAGTAGCAAGATTTTTGTAGTCTTTTTAAACTGAGATGAATGTTATACATACCTAAGGAGAGCTAATATGAAGTTGTCATTACCTGTAACAGACTCTCTGAACTCACATGCACTCTCCAATTGAGGAAGAAAACAGAAGCAAGGCTATTATCCCGAGTTTCTGTAGCAAGGTATTTTCAGATTTCTTTATGGAGGCTTATTACAGTTTGCAAATCAATCTAAAAAATGCTCCGGGGTGGGGGGGAGGACTCCCTTTTCAAAATACAGTAAAAACATCATAAAATGAATGGAGGGGGTGTGAGAACGTTCATTTTCTGTGATTCAAGTTTTTATACTGAGATGGAATGTGACTCAGATCATCATGTTGCAAAAGAGACAATGCCACTAAATTTCTGCATGTCTTGCATTGCCCCTGTCATCCCCCGGAAGTGTTGTATGTACCTGTTTTATACTCAAGGTGGTCCTGAGTGTTGTAATACAGTCTCAGCAACATGTGGGTGAGCAAGGATTGGGGAGAAACCCTTAGCTAAGACAATTTAGGAAGTGGCCCAGCACTAATTATTTAATAGATGAATATGATTTTCTTCCCTTACAGTCTTCTAAAACTTACGAATTCTACTGTGACTGAATGAGTCCTGGTCTTTAATTATGAGATCTAAGTATTAACACCAGATTTTCTCCTTGCAGTGTGACATCAGGCTGGCTATTTCTTATTCCCAGGCCACTGCTAGCCTGTGCAAAATGTGAGATTTGAACTCCATCAGGGGTTTTCAAACCACGAATTTTGCCTGTGGAAACCACAGTTCTCAGAGGAATCCAGTTGTAAAGCAACTGGATTTCCTTGATTTGGTTCCCTTTGGGGAAGTCCTAGTACCTGAGAGAAAACTTTAATCCTGCTCTGCCCTGGTAAATAAGGATAAGATTCAATTCTCAGACTGCCAAAGTGATTTTCTTCATTATAATTACATGATGTGAAATGCTACAATCTTCTACTTATTTGTGCTCATTTTCAGAAAATTTAATCAGAAGCCATATTTCATGCTGACGAACTGAAGCTACTGTTTCAAAGAGACTCTCAGATCTTTTTCAGTGCAAACTTGGCTTGTGAGGTCTGAGTCCTCTGACTGATTAATCAACCTTCAGTTGTCTTTACTCCTTAAAGGGCTAATAATGTTACTTACCTCCTAGGATCTTTAAGAGAATTGAATACAGTTCTTGGCTCAGTGCAAGGGTCCAAATCATTATCATTCTTTTTTATATTGAAAATATTCTGTTTAGTTTCCTAACTATTAAGAGAAAAGATCACAACAGCAAAGAATGCCTGTGTACATCTAAGAGCTGTGGCTACATAAGAATCCAGGTTCCTTTCTCAGTGGGTTCTGTTTGTTTATGTCTCTTAGATAGTCTCATGAAGGTATGCGTGTAGGCAAAAGATGGTGAACACTCATTTGAAAAAGAGAAGAGATTCCAGGAATAAGGTGAAAAGGAAATGAAAACATTTAACTGAGCTAAGTCTACTTATAATCCCTCCATGAAGTAGCTACCTTTTGACTGCTTCCTTTTGCTAGTGGTGTTGTGAGAGCTTTAAATTTCATCTAATCTTTGTAACCTATGTGAGGTAGTTAGTGTTATAAACCTCACTTCAGAGATGAGACCAAGACACAGAAAGATCAGGCTGCCTAAGGTTATAAATCTAGGAAATAGTTGGCCAAAGGTTAAAACTCAGAGAGTCTGACCTCAGAGCCCGAACTACGCACCATTCTCTACTACCCCAGGTATTTGTGACCTTTCTTTACCATGAAAGAAAAATAAGAGGGAGGATGGGAAACAAGAAGTAGAAAGAATACCTCAGGATTCTTTTTAAGCTTAGATATACAGACAAAATATTAAAAAATAATAACAAATAATATTCATTTTGTCCCAGGAATGAGTATTTCTAGGATATTGTGGAAAATCAAATTGCTATGCTAGCCAGTGCTACGGAATATCTATCACGACTTTCTCCTGAGAAGGCTCGGCTCTGTTTCTTGACTTTGGCCTTGATCACGTGACCTACTCTGGTCCATGGGATGGTAGTGGGCATGATGGGAGCAAATGCTTGAGTTGTGCCTGTGCTCTTGGCTCACTGAGCGGCAGTGCTGCCATCCAGCACCACACAGGAGCTTGCCTCAGGCAGCCCCTGGTTGAACATGACCAGACAATCTTGCAACCTAGAGTCAGTTAACATAGCCACCACTGTTGCATGCGTGCGAAAGTCGTTCTGCTTATTGTAGCAGTACTGACTTTTGGTGTGGCTGCTGAACAGTATTAAATGATGATTGAGTGTGCTTCACACTTGGCACCATAATCTCATTGAGCAACAGTGTACTTCCCTAAAATCTGGTGTAAAAACTCATAATCATAAACTGTGAAGACTATGGGTTAAAAGGTAAGCGTGATTATTTAACAGTAATGAAAATCTTTTAATTGCTAGAGAAGTAGTACGTCTAATTGTAAGAGTATAAATGTGAAGCTCAGTGTTGGCCATGTTTATAAAAGTACCACTTGTTACAGTTGTGTCATTTAGAGTTCTAACTTTTTAGAACTTTCAAGAATGAGATTAGGAACTGATGTTACATTATACTAAAATATCTCACTCATTAAAGTTTTGTAAAGGAAGAGGAAAGAGAAACTCATGACAGGTTCACTTCATTGCTCAAAACTTTCATTAATGGAGCATTCATCAGGTTTAAAAATAGTTTATTTACAAGTGAGCAATTGGGAGATATTTTGAGAGTAAGTGGGAAGTGGGACCAATGAGAAAGAAATGGAGAATCACACTGGAGAAGACCTACCAACTGTATTAATATTAAAAATACAAACAGTAACTAAAGAGGATGGACAGTAACACAAAGAAAATTAAGAGTTTCAAATTGGTTTAAAAATAATTTGGTGGGAACTAGGGAAGAGAACATCTTTGAAATGTCTTAATTACTTTTCTCATATCTGAGGCAAAATAACTGATGCTGAAAGGTACAGGAGAAAAGTTTATTGTAGCTCACAGTGTGTAGAGGCCTCAGTTTCTGGATGACTGGCTCCAAGGCAGGGTGGCGTGGCAGAGGGGCATTGCAGAGGAGAAATAGTTCATGGTGTGGAAGGCAGGAGGCAGCAGAAGCAGCATACAGCAAGAAAGCCCTCATTCTGTCCCTTAATTCTCTCCAGGCTTTAGGACAGACAGTACTCACACTCGACATGGGCCTTCCCATTATGCACACTTAGAAGGATGGGCAACCAAGCAGTGGGCCTCCTCAGTAGTCACACACTCAGTCACAGTATCACACACCTCACCCCAGCAACACACACTCCAGTTCCAAGGAGGGACACCTAGATTCAAGCCATAACAACTGATGTTTAGATTTCCTCACTGATTATTTTCATAACTTTTGCTTCAGAAAAGCCATCTTACTACTTGGAGACTCTTGAGTTTGAATATCCTTTGACTCCTTGTGAGAACTGTTTGTAAAACTTTATTTAAGGTTTGCCTTGAAATTTACTTTGAGAATTCAATGGAGGATTGTTTTATTACCACATTCTATAATTACGTTCATTCATGCAGAAGTTATTTATGTACTTGTTTGGGAAAAAAATGTCACTTAAAGTTCAAGTTGATTTTAACATCTCTTCCTCCTCAGGCTAGGTGCATATGTAGTGCTGACAATACGGATATGGATGGCATCCTGAATGGCTTTTTAGATGTTCTTTCATGTTGACAGACTAGTGGAGACAGAAAGGGGGAAAAAACCTCAAAGATTATTTTTGGGATGTAGTGTTTATCTGGGTGGCAGAAGGCTAGTTTGAGTGGATTTGACAGATCAGGGTAGTTATGGAGGCAAGTGGTATAAGACAAACATTATTTTGGCCAAAAATTCAGACGTATAAAGATGCCTAATATTAAACTAGAAGTTTTTTTTTTCCCTGCTTTTTGGATGTGAAATTCCTTTTGTATCTTAAACCCTCAGCCATGCTCTACAAATCAGAGAAACAGTACAATTAGGTGACCTTGTTTGGGGGCAGAAGAGGGAATATGGAGAACTACAAAATGGGATGCAATCTAAGTAAAGTGTAGAAACAAGCACTTTTCTGTAGTTGAAGCTATGAGAACGACACAAAAGATTCATTGATTCATTGGGATCATTGCCTGTCATTGGGAGCGGCAGTTCTAAGCTCTGCCCAGATTCACCTGGAACTATTAAAAAGTAATAGCCATGAAGACTGCTCCTTACTCTCAAACATTCCGATGTCACTAGTCTGCACCGGTGGAATGGTAGTGCCCTCCCGGGCTCTAACTTGCATGCACATTTTAGTATTGCTGCTCCTGACTTATTGCAGCTGCCCACATGGCTGTACTTTAGAATCAGCAGCAGCTATTAAATAACAGTGTTGTTACCCTGGGCCCAGAAGTTCTAGTCTAATCACTTTAAGAAGGAAGTAAGGCATCTATCCTAAGAGGATTCTCCTATAGAAATGTGTTCAGCTGAATATCTTAGGACTCTGGCCTGTTTTTATTTCAGTGCTCTAAAGGGAAATGTTGCTGAGGGTGATGGGAATTCAACATGTACCCTTCTGGGAAAAGTACTTCTTTCTGATTTGAGGTTTAGTCTTGACCTTGCAAAACCACAGACTTTATAATGCTTACAAAGCACCAAGGTAGCAGAAGCACAATGTTGATGGCTTATCTAGATTCATGGCAGCTATGAGCCTGGCACTGAGTGAAAGATTGCAGGGCAACAGTGGGAGCTGACAATCACATTCATTCCCATGAGGCAATATGATTTCCACTATTCAGTAGAAGATGGGGTTGTCAGGTTTGGGACAAAATTATAAGACACCCAGTGATAATCAAATTTCAGATAAAGAACAAAGACTTTTGTTTTATCTCATATAATTGAGACATACATATATTAAATAACTTGTTGTTTGTTTAACATTCACATTTAATTGATTCCCTGTAGTTTGCTGGGAAATTCTAGAGATAGAGAGTTTGAGTTTGTTTAGATATCAAGAAAGAGTGGTATCTTGGTGCTGTCTTTGAAATAGGTTAATCTACATAGTATATGAGAATATACCAATTTAGGGCCACAGAGATAGCTCAACGGTCTAAGTGCCTGCCTGGCAAGTTCAAGGACTAGGATCTGATTCCAGGTACTACATGCCATGCTGACCCATTTTGGGCCATCAGGACTGGGAATATTGGCACACACTTGTAATCCCAAGGGTGCGAAAACTGAAACAGGAGGATTGCTATGAGCCCAAGCTGCTGCATAGTGAGACCCTGTAATCTATCTGTCTATCTATCTATCTATCTATCTATCTATCTATCTATCTATCTATCTACTAATTTAATAATGATCTGGGAATATTTGTTTGAACCAGTAAATCTTTCAAATGACTTGAGCTACAGTTTCCTTTACAATCCCATTTGTAAATTACATTGTTCTATGCCATATAGAAATAGGAGAGAACTGAAAAAAGAAAAAAAGAACCCTTTAAAATAATGTTTGGCTCATTTTAAGTTGCATTTTCCCAAATCTATGATTGTCTTTTTCATTGAATGCATGTCTTCTTGTTGTACAAAGTCTTTGGTGTTATTTAAGAGCTAAAACAGACATCTAGTTCTCACTCTAAGCTAACTTCCATAATTAAGCTTATTGCCACTTTAGTTTTTTAATAGAATCTTTCATCTCAACTGTGCTAAAGTTCATAGCTTGAATAAAAGAATACAATAAGTGAACATAACAGATAGTCTTTGAGTAGAGCAGATTAATACATTAAAGATTTAGTCTTCGATGTAAGAAAATTGTGAAACATTGAGGAATTAGTTCTTTTAAACTTACAAGAATAAAATTACAAGATAATTTTTTAATGGAAATTGTTTAATTCCAATACTGAGTGCTATTCATGTCTAGTGCTAAGGCTGAGATCCTTTTCTTTGGAAAGGGAAGAGATGATAGACGAAAATAAAGATTAATATGTCAGTATGTTCCAGTGACACTAAAGACTGCATGACAAGAAAATATTGATTGATAAGAAGTCAGTTAACATTTCCAATCTTCACAAAGGCCAAGGAAAAACAAAACTCTGGAAGATATGTATGGCAAATTTAGTAAGAAACTGGGCAAGAACCTGAAAGTCTCAGAGATGCAGCTGGTGGTTTCGTTTCTTCTGATTGAAGGTCATGACTTTGGAAGGCAAAGAAGGGACCAGGAAGTGAACAGCTGGCTCTGTAGATGCTGTTAGAGAACAGAAGTTAAGTTTTCTGGACTACGATGCAGGATATTAAACGAATGCTCCTGGCAAAAGAAACAGTGCCTCTAATGAAGAGTGGGAAGAACATTCTTGGCAGAAGATTTGCTGACTGGAGCAAGAAGGCATTGATGCATGAGTGGGGCAGAGCGAAAGGACCAAGCAAGCTGTTAAATTACACCCTATGGAGAAGAATAAGCTGACTTAAGAATAAAGATAGTGTTGGGGAGATCAGTAGATGAAAGGAAAATAACAGGGAAGAAGAGGAACAGTGCCTGTGGCTTTATGGATGCATACAGACATTCCCATAATGTGAGTGATGATACCATCTGGAATAAGAATAAAAGTGTAAGTAATGTTTTGAAGGTCTTTCATTATGACATGGTGGCCCTAGATCCTTGATAGGCTTATGCACTGAGAAAGCTGCTTCAACCTGAAAATTTAGTTTGTTGCTGTCTGTAGTGCACATACTATATAGGACACAAATGTTCACGGAGGTAGAAACTGGAAGGTCAGCCGGTAAGTTTGCCAGTGAGAGTGGTTCAGAAAGGTGGTTCTTATCAAACGAAGTGTTATAGGAAAAGAAAAAATTTGACTTTGTCAAAGAAATTACTCTTTGTTTTCTCCCTGTTTTTAATCTGCTTAGGATATACTTTATAAACTACATATTTCAAAAAATCCAGGAAATGCAGAACATAGCCCAAGAAGTCTAGAGCCCTGTGTTGAAAGGAGAAGTGACAATGAAGATAACGAAGCTACGGGCCGTGGGGAGCATAATGGGAGCGGATGTCTCAGGGCAGCATCTGGCCTTTCACTGTTGAGACGAGTCCAAATGTCTGTGCAAGTTTGATAGGTATGTGCTCATCTCACGTGAAAAGAATATGAGCTTTCTATTTTTCCTTAGCTGAAGTTCATTTCTGTTAGGGTACAGTGAGGCACAACTGAGAACACTGAAGCAGGCAGAGGTTAAGCAGTGTGTGAGGGTGTATTGCACATCAGGGATGGGCCCGCCACGGGAGAAGTAAGTGTTGGTCCTGAGCAGGGGTGGGAGCATGTTTTGCAGGGGAGATTAGGGACGGGAGGGGACACTGCTGAGGGGTATGTATGTACAAAGTTTAGGGTATTTGAGTAGGGGATCTAGGGCTGGCTGACAGGGTGGTGTTGGATGTGGAGGGTGCTGGCAGGCACCATGTGTCTCTTGTGGTTTTTTTTCAGAATCATCTTTCTGGTAGTTGAGCTGTGTGGGGCAGCTGCTAGCTGCTTGAGCTGCATGGGAACTCTTCCTTTTTTTTTTTTTTAAAGAATTTTTTATTTTATTTATTTATGTTTTTCTTGTTTCAGAACCTTTATTTATTTATTCACTCATTTTTATGGCTGGCTCAGCCCGCGCCCTGAGGGTAGGGCTGGTGCAGCATGTGGTGCCAGGGATCAAATCACGGTCCCTAAATCTGCCCAAGCTTTCCCAAGCAGACGCTTTAGACCACTGAGCCATCCCGCCAGGCCCTGCATGGGGACTCTTCTACTGTCCTGTTAACATTGTGCACCAGCAGCAGCGAGTGATAGATCTGCTTGGGAGTTTTTCTCTTCTGATCAGGAGGGGGCTGGTCCAAAGACCTGAACATTTCTATTCATTTTTTTATGAGCAGAATATTTATTAAGAGAAAGAAAGCTTCTCCCTTAAGGAAGGGACAGAAGGGGGACTCGAATGGGTTTGCCCTGAAAATTTCTATTCTGAGCATTTATTTTGGTCTTCTTTGCAGCACAAAAAGTTAGCCTGGTCTCTTCCAGGAAAATAGTCATGTCTGGTTAATGATTTACCAGTCTCTTTGGATAGAAACTAAATCAGAATCATTGACTACTCAATTATTTCAGGTTTATAACTCAATCCCATTAAGATTTCCGCCACCATTCCCAATTTCAGGATTGATTTCTAGAGCCAGGAAATTATATGGTGCTGCAATGTTAGTGGGGAGAAGGATTGATTTTGCTGCTCCTCTGCTTCTTTTTGGTATTCACAGTTGACTAGTCATGACCTTCGCTTACTTTCACTGTTTCTGCGTTGGCTGATATGCTACTGGTTTAATTATGCTTCCTACATGGATGGTCAGTACCACTGAAGTCATGATCTGTACTGCTGGTTTTGCCTGCCAGTTTTCTATGTCAGTATTCTCACCTGATTAAAAAAAAATGAGATAGATTAAGCTGACTTTCCACACCTTCTTTAGAGCTGTGGCCACATGACCTCAGAATGGCTCTACATCTGACATCAGTTCCCTTCATCTCTATTCTTCTGCATGTTGTGTGGGCAAAGGAGTATGGATCAGGCATCCTCAGAGAGCCCCAGACACACAGCCTTGTACTGTTGGTTTTCTAAATGAAAGGCACACATCCACCATCATCCTACATTATACAGAGTTCAGGCCTAAATAGGGATATTTTGGAGCATTGTCTATTCTTATTTTTTAGATTCCTTCCTTCTTCTTGGAGTTGTTCTCATCTATTTTTGGTAGAGGGAACCTGAAAGTCATTAGGTAGGAAAGGACCACTTGTCTTGCATTGCTGCTATAACAGGGTTCCACAGACAAAATGGCTTGTACACAACTGAAACACAGTTCTCACAGTGCTGGGGAACAAGGTTAGGGTACCTGAAACTTGGTCTCTTGAGGGTTCTCTTGCTTGTTGATAGAGGTAACGTCGTTACACACTCACATGATAGAGGGGCCAGTTGGCTCTCTTGGATTTCTTTTATAAGGGCACAAATCCCAATCATGAGAGCTCTACCTCATGGATTCCTAAAGGCCAAATCTAGGCATTTCACCCTGGATATTAGAGTTTCAGTTTGTGATTTCCATGGAGGGAATGGACATTCACTCAGTAGAAATTGGCATATCTAACCCCCAAATATCAGATTGGAATTTATAATTTTTTACAACATTGTGATGCTCAGAGTATTTTAAAATAGCTTTAACACTAGTAACTTTTCTTCTTTGAGCCAATGTTGGATGGTAAACTTCAAGCACTGAAAATTTATACATAGACAACTCATATGTTAGAAACTCAGTCTTTAAATTTAAATCTTCATGGTTCAAGGAGGTTAGACATTTGGAAAGTGATTAGGATTGGATGAAATCATTAAGGTAGAGCCGCATGATGGGGTTGGTGGCTTTATTAGGAGAGGAAGAGAGACCCACCTGATAGAAGCATCTAAGTCTTGCCATGTGATACCTTCTGGTGTGTTATGACATGACATAGTGAGAAAGTCTTTGCTCCCTGATTTTGGATTTCTGAGCCTCCATAAATTTAAGAATTAAATTTAGCTTCTCTGTGACTTAAGATGCGGCACTTTATTATAGCAATGAAAACCAGACTAAGACCTGGTTTCATATGTCACACTGCAGCATATGTCCCTTAATGTTAAAGTTCTTTCTAAAATTTGTACTAAGGGCATAAAAAAGTCTTCATAAAGATGGTTTGCAGAGGTATGTTTGTCAAACAGATAAATATTCTATCAAATAAACTGTAAGTTTCTTTCATCAATAGTGTGATTGCATTGAGAAAATTAATCCTTGTTTCCTTCAATTATATAATAGGAATGGTAAATTATACATATTTATTTCATGAAATTCTGCTAATGATGAGTTTGTTATAAAATGTTAACTTAGAACCTCAAAAATGTAAGTACTGAATACTTTTCAGTAGCTAATTTAGTATCATCTTAGAAGATGAAATTTTGGATAGAATTGAAATGCAGAGAATACAACATTAGTGAATAGTTTTACTCTGGGACAAAATACTTTTTCATCTTTGATATCTACTAACTATTTTGAAGAATGTTTGATAGATGGATACAATTGATGTTCAAAAAATATCTAAATGAAGCCATACATATTTACTTGTCTTTTTCTGTTATCTAAACTTCCTCCCATATCTAAGAAGAATGACAACAAAGTCTAACAAAAAAGCCACGAAAGAAGAAAGTTTTAAGGAAAGAAATGTGACAAAAATATGAACGATAGCCTTCAGAACCTTTATGGTGGCTTAGCAATTTGTAATACGATCCAAGAATAGAAACATGAATATGAATATATTGGGTTGGAGAAGCTTTCTATTTTCTTATATGCAAAATGAACGAGAGTCTAAAATAATCTCCAAGCACCAGAATTGTTGCTCTAATCTCTTGACTCCAGAATATAGCTGCAAGAGTAGAGTTTCAGTATGAAAGTACAAGTGGGCATGGTGGCAAAATTCTAGCAGAGTAGGATGCCACTGCTCACTATTTTTAGCCATATTGAAATATGTGGGAAGAGTGGGCAGTAACATTGAAGATCTCACAGGAAACTCTTTAAAACAAATTATATCATTTTTTTGTTGGGTGGATCCTTTCTTTTCAGGGTCTATAGAGTAAAGAAAATAATTATAATTGCTTTATAAATTATTAGAGAACTTCTGAAGTGAAAGCATTCCAGTTAGATTTCTAGGTGGAAACAGCAGAAATGGATGAAAAGTGATTGTAGCAGAGGACCCTAGGGAGATCTGTAAGCTTGCAGGAGGTTGGAGAAGGTATGAGACAGACAGGAACCAGTGGGGACTTGTAGGACAGACATTTCCATGGAAACTGTTGAGCTCCTGAGCAACATCTGTTGTGCCTGGCTAAAGAATATATATCAGAGGCTTTGGGACTTGCAACACAAAATCATAATCATGATGAGAGTTTTTCTTTCTACTTTTTATTTTTTATTGGTATATGTTTGCAGCACATTGAATTTTCATTTGTCCTGGATATTTGGAACATTTATATGGCATTTTTCAATTCTTCCTTTAAATAATGAGTGTGTGTGTGTGTGTGTGTGTGTGTGTGTGTGAGTGTGTGTGTGATCACACTCCTCATAGAGATTAGAGATTTTGAGTATGCACCAAGAACTTCATAAACTGCCCTTTTTTATTTGTTTCCTTCTATATTGTCCCTGCTCCATCTTTGGGTTACCCATTCCCAGTGCCAAAACTCCATCTCTCTATTTCATACTGTCTTTTCTTACAGGTATTTTTCAATCCATTTATACACTTTAAAACCATAATGTTAAGTTCAGTAAATCAGATACACAAACTTCAAGCCTTCTTTTAAAAGTCACTAATTATTTCAGTTTCCATCATTCATAAAAGCACTATGGAAAACTTGGGAAAGATAAAAAGTAGAAAGAGAAAAAGAAAAATTTCCTATAATCCAATATCTCAGGGTTAACCGAAATTAACATTTTAAGATAGTAAATTGCAGCAAGATTTCTGTAAAGGACTTAATAATAAATATTTCTGTTTTCATGAGACACATAAATTAATGTATACATTTTCATTTCTGTATTGTGTTATTTTAAATTTTTTATACTTTTATTATTTTTAATAAATAATGAGAGAATTTCAAAACACATTAGTAAGACACCCATAATAATTAACACAGTGCACATCATTGTCTTCATAGTAGTTGTTCAGAGTATAAGATACAGACATGATAACTTTTCTAAACACTATTGGTAAAAATATTTCTTCTCATTGAGCTAACAGCAAGTAGTTGTATGCATAATCCAATATTCCATAATAGCAGTGGATTAATGGCAAAACTGGCATTGTCAGAAGCTGTTTACTTGAGCCTTTTACAGCTCAGCATATTAATATGGCTTTACTTTTTATGCCTCGTGTTTAAACTATTCTGTTGGATGGTTAAGTCCAAGTTAAAGGAAGACCTAAAAAACAAACCATGTAACTTTCATATCTGACAAGGTCAGTCAAATCCCCTCAGGATTTACTTTGAAACCATGTACAATATTTTGTAGAACTTTTGTTAGTGTCAGCCATCTGGATGAGTTCTGGCCATTTCTTGATCAGTTTGTTCTCTGTGAAAGCCTGAGAGAATGTTTTCTCTCTAGGTAACTCTTCTTAGGCACACTATACATGGTCAGTCCCTTTCCTCTGTGGCCTCATAATCTCCTTTAACAAAAAATATGGGACACCCCTGAGTCATAAGATGTTAAAGCACAGGTTCTCTTATGTCCAGAGACCTTGTAGGGCTAGGGAAAAAATATGGGTTATCCTTATAGCCATTCTTTTTTACTAATTTTTTTGGTCTACAAACTTAAGTTCTTAACCCTCCAGAAGAGAAAGTTGATGATACTATTACTCTATGCATAGGAACCTGTCCTTAGCACCACTGTCTTTCTGAATATCAAATGCCTTAGACTTAACATGGAACCAGTATTTTTGATCAATCATTGATATTCTAATAAACCCCTATAGAATGTGACTAAAAAAAACTGTTACATATTTTTTTCTACAGAAATTTACAAATCTAAGCATGTACAAAAATTATAGCAGGTCAATCCTATGGCATTTTTCCTTGTGTCATATTCTCTTTAATTACCCTTGATTGTTTTCTTTTAAAACAAACATGTACTTGAAAGAGAGTATATCAATAATTCAAATTACATTAGAAGCAGCACACATCTAAAGGCTAGAAGACAGGCATTCTAAGCACAGTTTTAGTGTTACACATTCCTACCCTCAGTGTCAAAAACCTGCTGAAAATTCTTGGGACAATTGTCTAATTCATCTTGTGTATATAAGTTCATGGTTTTGTCCCTACATTGTTTCTTAACTTTTCTGCTTGCTGTCTCTTCGTTATTCAATCCTTAAGTTCGAGATTTCCATTTAGGTATGGTATGCCTTTCCATTTTTATTTTTTCTTTTGAGTTCTTACACTAGGGAGGCTGTTTTATTTCACTTATGAGTACATGTTCAAGGTGTATCCACTTATATATTAAGGCTCTGAGTTTATCATTCTTTATAGGTGAGTAATATTCCATTGCATAAAAACACCACATCATTTTCAACCATTCTTCAGCTGATGGACAGTTTGGTTGTTTCCAAGACTTGGCTATCATGAATTGTGCTGCTGTAAACATAGGAGCACAAACATCACTATGATATGAAATTTTCAGTACTTCTGGGAAAATTCCTAGAAGGGAGTTAGCTGGATTGAATGGAATTTCCAGTTCTAGTTTTTTAAGGAATCTCAACACTAGTTTCCATAATGGTTGCACCAGTATGCATTCCCAAAAGCAGTGGAGAAGTGTTCTTTTTTTCCCATAGCCTCTCTGACATTTGTTGTTGGTTAATTTCTTTATGATAGCAATTCTTCCTGGCTTGAGATTTGTTGTTTTAATTTGAATTTCACTGATGGTTAGTGAGGTGGAGCATTTCTTCATGTATTTATAACTTTATTGCATTTCTTCATCTAAGAAGTGTGTGTTTATCTCAGATGTCCATTTCTGGATTAGGTCTTTGAATTTTGGGAACTTAATGTTTTTAAGTTCTTTACAAATTCTAGACAGAAGACTTTTGTCTGAATACTTTTATTAGTTAAAATTTTTTTGAAATTTATGGGTTGACTTTTTATTCTGTTGGTAATTTCTTTTGACACGTAAAAACTTCTCAGTCAGAGGAGGTCCAGTTGGTGATTCTTTCAAGTGTTACAAGTGCATTTTGATTTTTGTCCATTAACTGTTTGCCTATCCCAATGTCTTCAAGATTTCCTCCTACTTTCTCTTCCCAGAGATTTAGTGTTTTTGTCTAAATATTTAGATCTTCAATCCATTTTGACTTTAGTTTACTGCATGGTGATAGACCTGGGTCAAGTTTTAGTTTTCAGCATGTCGACATCCAGTCTTTCCAGCACCATTTGTTAAAGAGGCAATCTTTCTTCCAGTAAAAATGTTTTGGCCCTTTGTTGAAGATAAAGTGGCTGAGTGTGTTTGTGTTTTCTTCTGCATCTTCTAATCTATTCCATTGATCCTCGGTTTTTTTTTTTTTTTTTCCTAATGCCATGATGATTTTATCACCATAGCTTTATAGTATAATTTTTAGTTAGGAACTGTAATAGCTCTGGCCATTTCCTTGTTGTCCCCCAGGGCTGTCTTTGACATTCTACATCTTTTCTTGTTCCAAATAAATTTTAGGAAGGATTTCCCCAGGTCTGTGAGGTACATTGATGGTATTTTGACAGGGAATGCATCAGATCTGTATAACAACTTAGGGAATATTGCCGTCTTCACAATGTTGGTTCTTCCTATCCAGGAACAGAGAATATCTTTCCATTTTCTGAAATCCTCTACAATTTCATGACGTCAAAGTCAACACTACATAGACTACAGATTTAGCACTTAAAATTTCAGCATTTTTTTTACACTCAACTTGAAAGAACATTAAAATGGTACATTCTCCTACATAAAAATGAAGAATTGTAAGAAACTTCAGATTGTCATATAAGTCTAATAGTTTTCCTTTGTAAATAACATGTTGGATTGAAACTTTCCTATTTAGTGAAAAAAAAAATGAACTAAAAAAGGTAAAGAATGACAGTTAACTTTTAAAGAGTGCTTGAATTTGTGAAACAATAGTTTTACACAAATAGTTCAGTCATTTCTCTACATTGAGAGCTTTTTTATTTTTTAAAGTGAGTACAAATAGAATTAAAACAAAAAATTACAAATGGTACAGAATTTCACTTGACAAACTACATGCATTTCACAGTATTTGTTATAATACCCGGTGTTGCCTTCCAAGTAGTTACTCATATTACCAGATGTATGCATTTAAAATTGGAAGAAGAAAGAAAAAAAAAAAGAAAAGTATAGGAAATTAGGAAGAAAAAAGTACAAATGATTGAAAAAAGGAGACAAAAACAACTTAAATATTATCTGCTCTTCTCCATATACCACCAGAAATGCATAGTGCAGTTTTCCAAGCCGTCTTGCTTACATATGTGGATAACTCTCTTTCCCCTACTCTTTTTCCTGTCCTCTCAGTGACTCAGTGACTCTTTCTTGTTGAATAAATTAATCCTCTTTTCCTAGTATCTATTATACCTTTGAGATTCCATTTTTTCTCTTTTAGTTTCTCACACTAAGGAGGCAATACAATGTTTGCACATGCAAGTCTGATTTATTTCACTTAAGAGTATGTCTTCTAGTTGTGTACATTTAGTGGCAGACTCAAATTTATCCTGTTTTAGAGCTGAGTAATACTCCTGTGTGTAAAACTACCACATCTTCTTCATCCATTCTTCAGTTGATGAACATATGGGTTGTTTCCAGGATTTAGCCATGACAATATTGCTGCTATAAACATGGGTCCATATGTATTCCTGTGGAATGAGTTTTTCAGTTCTTCTAGAAAATAACCAGGAGGGGTATAGCTTAAGTTAGAATTGGAGATACAATACATTGACAGTTTTTAATTCTACAGGACACACTGGTTGCTTGTATTAACATTTGTAACCTAAATACTGTAATTCTGCAAAAATAACTGTCTTAACATTCTACTTCTGAAGTATGTTTTTTATTGATGTACTTGCTTTTATATCCTACAAAGAGGTAACCATATGTGTTAAACACATCTGATGTTTGAATTGGCTTTCTATTTTAGCAACATAAAGACAGGTTTATTTTTAAAATCCACAACAAATTTCCTGGCTATTTAAGTTTCTTTTTTAATCTTAAAAAGAAACACTGTGAAGGTGGCAAGTGGGTTGTGTACCTCAGAAAAGCTGCTTGGTACCAGCATGGTCCATCCTTATGGAGCTGTAGGGATGAAAGAGAGGTGTGCCTGAAAAGGGAAGTAGCTATTTTTAGCCACATATGTGTTACAGTTCTCTACGATTCTCTCTTGTAGGTAGGGAAGAAAGTTCATTGAGGATTTCCTGGAAAATACAACTTTGTATTGAAAGAACAGTGGTCAACAGGACAACAGGACCATTTGTATGGCTATAAAAATAAGAATTTTCTTCTGTCATTTCTCTTTTTCTGTAAGACTATACTCATCTTTGATTGAGTACTAGTGTGACAGAAAGAACATAGAATTTGAGTTCACATGGACACATCTGTGTTATAATTCTAGTTCTTTTGAAGCTAAATGACATTAGTCAATGTATTGGGTTTAACCCACTGAACCTGTGTTTCCTTGTCTACAATGGGGTCAGCAATATTGAGAAGGAGTGATTTATGAAGAGTCTGGAACATAGCAGATTTTCAATAAACATTGCCTTCATCTTATTCTTGTGACCTCCTTACTAACCCATACCTTCTAAGAGAGCGTGTCACAGTACTTCTTTGACCATCACATCTGCATGTGGCACATGTGTTTCACTCTCTTTACCAAAGCAAAGTTTCTTGCAAGGTAGTTACCATATCCTATGTGAGCCTTATCTAGAAAAGAAGCCTCAGTAGCACTTTGGTGCTGATTCTTTAGATTCTTTGCTAGTTGTGTCTTATTCAGATAATCGTTATATTAGTAGAACACATGTCATGCCTCAATGTTAATTTTTTCAAATACATTCACCACAGGGTCTTATAGGGCCTCACTCCACAGACCAGACTCATAGTGAGCCTACTGTTTTCAGCCTCCCAAACACTGAGATTACAAGTGCGAGCCACCACTCCCAGTCTTATTTCTTGTCTTAGCATGTCCTGGGGATGGTACCAGCACACTATTGAGCTATCTGACTGGCCCCTAACATTATTAAATAAAAGCCTTTGCCTAACATTACACATCAGTTTTATATTCCTCCAATAAAAATTGCTTAAAGAAGAAGAGTGTTTCTTTTAGTTTTGCACATTAATGATTATAATATGGCATTAAGGTTGTTTTAACATTTTCCTTGAAACCATTACAAAATGTCTTACTCTCATTTTATGCCTTTTTAATCTTGTAAATATCCACCTCTTCACAACAACATTACTGTATCTATCTACTGTATATCAGCTGAGTGTTGCTTATAAGAGTCTTATCTGTGCAGGCTAGGCCTTCTGCAAACTGTTTCTTCATAAAAAATTGTCATTTATATATTGCTATCTTACAGGATCTTTGTAGCACAACTTCCCAGAGGCTGTTCAACATCTTTACTATCTTAAGAACTTTGCCTCACCTTTAACCCCTTTACTTTTAAAAGACCATATTGTTTTGATGACTTCCAAGATGCCTCCATCCTGCAATTCATTTTATGTTTTAGTTCCTATGTGTCATGCCCACTGGCACTCAATGAATGAATGTTTTCTGTTGTATCCCAAAGTGTGTCTATAAAAATCTTTGTGGCGCCGGGCGTGGTGGCGCACACCTGTAATCCCAGCACTCGGGAGGCTGAGGCAGGAGGATTGCTGAGAGTTCGAGACCAGCCTGGGCTACAAAAGTGAGCTCAAGGCAAGCCTGAACTGTACAACGAGACCCTGTCTCAAAAAGGACCAAAAAAAAAAAAAAAATCTTTGTGGATTCTCTGTTTACTTTAGATATAAATCAAAGTTTGTTGACCTTGGATTCAAGATCTTGGTCAAGCCTTTCTCCCTTATTGAGTGAATGTAAAACAGAACTTGATGGAGAAGAGTGCTGAAATACTGTTTATAATTCAGAATTATCAATATTTTGTGTCTCCCAATGATTTAAAACATCATTCTTACTCATTCCTTTTTCCAACTCTAGAGCCGACAGATGCAGAAGTAATAATTACCTCTTATGTAGAATTTTCACTATACCATTAGTCTTCAGGCTTTGCTTTATTTTGTTTGGTTTGGTTTAGCTACCCTGATCATCTAATCTTCATTATATTAACTTCTTTCATTCAGTCTCTTTATTTTCACATTGAGGACAAAAGCCAATCTTCGATCAGGAAAGAATTTTTAAAACGTTGAAAGCAGAAAACATGCAGGGAATGCTATCATCTCAGTTGCTTTTTTCTCATGGCTGGGATGAAATACCTGGAACCCAAAATTAAGGAAGGAAAAGTTTATTTAGTTCACAGATAGATAGTGAAAGTTTAAGTCCATACTCAGCTGGCTCCAAACAGAGTGGCACATAGAAGAGGGCAGCAGTTCCTGGTGGTGAAAATAGCAAAGAGCAAAAGAAAAGAGAGCAGCTGAGGCCTCTCTCCTCTCCTTACACTGCAAGCAGATTACCCAGCCCAGGGTTGGGGTAGCACTCACATCCATACTCCCTGTATTGGATCATGAATTAAGTACAAACTCTAGAAACTGCTCTGTAGATTACAGGAGGCTTTGGGGGAACAACTAGATGCAAACTGTAATAGCTATTTATTAGCCAGTTATTCTCTGCTCAAGTATTAACTCTTCCATCATTATGGAGTTCACATTACCATTCTCTTGTAGCGTGGGCAATGGGTCTTCAGGACCCATTTGCTCTTGGTGACACAGCCAGTAAGTGGCAGAAGTATCTCATGAACTCAGATCCACTGGCTACCAAATAGAAGAGTTTCTATTCATGCTGAAAAAATGTCAGAAAATTCCTAAAATGTGGCCTTTCATAAGTACTTTGCTAGATCACTGGCTTAGGAATGCAGCGAGACTGGAAAATGGTGGCCACCCAGATCCTGCCCTTCTGAGACTGCTGTGCCTCAGGGCTGGCGAGTGGCGCCTGGAGAGTGCTTCGCAGCTACTCTCTTTCTTCTTCTGGCTTTGATTAGATGGGTGACCATTCTGGGTGGAACTCACTATCATCCTGAGGAACCCAAGAGCACTGTGCTCCATGAGCAAATCTGAGTCACTGCCCTCATTGCCTCTCTGGGCCTTACTGTGGTGTAAAGATTAATTTCTAGGCTGCAACTGTGAGAAGCAGGTGCCATACTCCATTTCTCAGTTTTCCATAAAATCATGACGCTGCCATGCTGAGCTGTTGCTTCAAGTGCCGGCTTTATTTCCTACCTCCTTCGATTTCTCCACAACTTTTGCTTCTCTCCAACTTCTTTTGAACTATGAACTTCTTATCTGTGCATGCGAGTTCAATCGGAGATAAATTTCTGTAAAACATCACCCTTCAAAGCTTTCAGAATCTTCTAATATATAGAAATGTTTCTTAGTAGTCAGATACTTTTCCTACCCCACCATAATCTTCCGATGAAGCACTTTGCCTTGGCTTCCAGTCCTCTTGCCATGCCCCAGATCTGCAATTATCCTGAGGGAAGCAGGGAGTTCAGAAGTTCAGCTTACTTATCCAATATTCCTTGGGTTACTTTGAAAGTGCAGTTTAACTTGTGACTATAATTGAAAGAACTCATAAATATTATTGCAGGCTAAGTGATTAAAGTTTAGGAAGATAACATTTCTCATCTGCACACAGAGTTTTGGTTTCAGAATGGTGGGTTTTCTCTCCTCAAATGGTATGTTGGCTCTTGATGAGTTTCTACCAGTTTGGGTCTTTATACTTCAGCAGGTCAATGGACAGAGAAGACAGCCATCTAGAGCATTCCATTTTTGGTCTTCTGGGAAAGCTTTTGAAGGGAACTACTGAATAACAATTAAGTTAGGCCGTATTAGACCTAAGAACACTTCTTGAGAAGCTATTAAGAGGCCAATCAAGTAAAACATGGTTTATTGTGCCTGGGAGCAAAAAGCTTGTGGGAAAATAAAACTCCTTTTGGGAAAGCCTCAAGCTGGGGCTCTGAAATCATTGTGTAACCACAGTGAAGAGCCTAGGTCAGTCATGCATTCCGGCATTCCATACGCCTTTGTTGAAATCCCACAAATACTCTTCTCTACCATGAGAATACAAATGCCAATAAAACATAATTTTTGTCCTAGAGAAAAGAAAATTAATATCGTCTGGGAACCAACACTGTGACTAGAACATGATTTCGTCAATTCAAGCGTATTATTTAATTCTCTAAACAACTCTCAGAGGTGGGTACCACTAACTGGATTCTGCAGATAAGAAAATCAGGATTCAGAAAAGTGTTGGGCTGGGCTTCCAGCCAAGACTCTCATTTTGACACTAGAATTTTCCTAGAGACTTGGGTACAATGGTACTTGTGAAAATTAAGCTGTGAATATTTGAAGAAAGGACAGTGGAAGCTTAGTGGTGCTTGGTTGCACAGAACTGGTGGTTATTAGTTTAAAGGATAAAATAGCACATCAGGACAAGATAGTGGATGTGCATTCTAGAGAGAACATGTGCCTTTACAGCCAGGGCATGGTCTGTCTGTCCACCTGCTTATCAGAGTTTCAGTAGGTGGGCAGCCTCCTGGCGGTATCTAGCAGTATCCTTGTTTTGGTTGTCTCTTATTGAAATTGGCTGCAGAATATTGAAATCTTCTTCAGTATTAACTTCATATTTTAGATTCTTAGGATTGACTACATAATTTATCAGATCCTTTGTTTAAAAATTAAGACTTCCAAAACAACAATAGCAAAACAAACCAAGCATGGAACCCTTCTGAATGGTCATGACATGGCCTTGCTGATAGAGTTAGGAGCCACAGATAGCTGTACATAAAACCCTGACTCAAATTTGGGAAACTTTCCATTTGTTGTACAAGTTAGCTCTAGGTCAGCTGGTCTATGTGTGTAAATTGCATAGTTCATGTACTTAGAGTTCATTTCTAATGCACGTACACCCCACTCCTAAGAATGTTTTTACTCTCATGTCTTAGGTACAACTTTAGGGAGCAGTTGGTATTTTAACTGTTTTGTCTCCTCATCATAGAATATTTTATCCATGTAAATATCTAAAACATAGTGGCCATATAATCTGGCTCAGGAAACATAGGCTCAAAATATAATGAAAGTCCTTCTGGTATACTTCTTGATCATATTCTCCATTCCAACTTCATGTAACGGCCACCAGCTAGCTCAGTGGACTAAAGCACCTGCTTAGGTAGAATGCAGTGGCCAGGGTTCCATCCCTAGTGTGCTGTGCATGCCCCACCCCTGCGGCACCCTGAGATGGTGATTGAGAATGGGAGTGGTGGTGTGCACCTGTAATCCCAGTGCTTGGGAGGCTGAAAACAGGAGAGCCGCTATGAGTCCAATCTGCATAGTGAGACTCTATAGACCCGATAGACCCTGCATTCAATACATTAAAAAAATTAAATGAACTTCATCTGAAAGCACTGCTGTTAAAGATTTGTTTTCTTGATATACCTTTATATTTTTGCCTTATTTATATGTGTCCCTTGAATATGCAGACCATTTTTATTTATTCATAGAACAATACTTACCAAACACTTATCACATAATTTCTATGCTCTGGACAGCATAACCCAAAGGAAAACCCACTGGTAATATCAACAGAAATAATAAGAACACTTTGGCTTTATGTGTGTTAGTATTTTTATAGCTGCTTCTTATTTGTGTGACACAAAAATAAACTCTACTAGGGAAAATAAGTCATGTTTTCGGACATGAAAACTCATCACCAATATGTCAATTCTCCTTAAGTTTATTTATAAATGTAATGAGATTAAAAAAAAAAATAACAACTTCCATCCTCCACCCTAGTACTTGTGGGTTGATTCTAATGCATCTAAATTAGAAAGAATTTTCATGAAGAGTACATAGGAAAACAGGGTATGGATGAAATCTATTGTATATTAAAACATATAAAACTTAAGTAATTAAAATAAAATTAAATTAATGTGTGAATATAAGCAGATCAATGGAAAAAGATACATGGAAATTTAGTATCTAATAAAGGTGCTCTCTTAAATCTCAGAAGTAAGGATAGAATATTTTAATAAAGGAATGGGGAGATAGCTCAGTAGAGTAAGTGTTTGCCTGGCAAGCACAAGGGCTTGAGTTCAATCCCCGGTTCCGCAAAAAAAAAAAAAAAAAGAATATTTTAATAAAATATATAAATGTGAAAATGTGCGTTAGGGAGAGTCAGTTGGGTTATAGTTAATTTGTCACGTGTACATTCCTATAAATACTACCACAATAAAGATATAGCATAGTTACATGAAAGGATTAATTATGCTATTTTATGATCACAGCTACTTTTCTCTTTTTCCTGAAAACCACTAAATAATTCTCTGTGTCTAGTCCTTTTAAAAATGTTATATAAATACAATTGTAAAATATAATTTTCTGAGATTGATTTTTATTTTTTTGAGACAGGGTCTCAATATGTAGTACTAGCAGGCTTTGAGCTCAGTGTATAGCCCAGGATGGCCTCAAGCTCTTGGTAGTATTTACTTCAGCCTCCTTGTCTACAGCTTATCTTATCATCCTTTTTATAGAATTTTCTTGGAGGAAAAGTTTTTAATTTAGATGCAAGTTAATTATCACTTTTTATCTCTTATGTGAAAGGTAAGAATTTTTGTCTAGCTCTAGTGATGATTTCTTATTTTTAAAATGTCTTGTAATTTCCCATTTCACTCATAAATCTATTTCCAGTTAAATTGTGTATGTGTGAGTTTTTCGTGGAGCTTTTCTTTTTTAACCTCTGAATGTCCAGCTGTACCTGTACCATTATTGAAAGGTCCATCCTTCCTCCACTGACTTATTTTTCACTCTTGTCAAAACTCAGCTGAGTATATTTGTGTGGTTCTATTTCTGGCTTTTTATTCTGTTTCATTGATCTGTGTGTCTGTTCCTTTGGCAATGCCATGCCACCTCAATGACTATGGCTACATAGTAAGTCTTAACTTTCAGTAGAGTGATTCTTCCCACTTATTCTTCTTTTGCAAAATTGTTGTGGTCAGCCTAGGTCTTGTCTTTTCTACAACAAATTTTTGAATAGTTGTAGTTCTGTCTAAACAAAAACTAGTTTAACACTAGTTTAACATTTAAGAATAATACTGTATTATTAATATTATATTCTTTTTTCATTATTGAATATAATAACAACTATGCTAACATAACATAATACAATTATATTTTCGTATAGGTCAGGATATATAAGAGAATAGAATAAAATAGGGAAAATATAATGTTTAAATTGCCTGGCAAATATCAGGATGAAGACATGAATTTTAAGTATGTATCTCTGTCCACCGAAATTACTTACAAAAAATTTTCACTCTAGTAACAACACTTGTCCATAGAACTAGGGTTGTGTCCTCTAATACTATTTTCCTTAGAGAAATGATTGGATAGATATGTGAGTCAAGGATGGTACAAGGTAGTCCTCAGACATCTAATTATGCCCCAAATCAAGGAGGCTTCAAAGATTAATGGAGTCATGTCAAAAAACATGAGAGCCAGTTCAGAGAAGCTCCCAATGGCCCAAATTGTGACAATATGCATAAAAAAGAATGATTATTACAATTGCCAAAATTACATTTATTCAGCACAGATCATTGAGGCCAAGTGAGAAAGAAACATTGAAATTCATTTGTCATAATTTGAAACTCTTATTAAACCAACTTTTCACTTTGAAAAATGGAGATAAAAAAGGAAGGTTGAAGCATATTTCTTTGCTTTTTCTGTAGTACTTGAACTTGAGAATTAATGAAAAGTCTTGCTGTCCCTTAGCAGATTATCACTTTGCTTTCCTTACAAAGGTCAACAGTGGCATTAAAACCATTGACTGACTGGCTGTTGGGAGACCAATGTTTGGGTGGTGCCACTGGCAGGCAGAAAAATGTAGGTCATTGCATCCTGGCCCCTGCAATCTGTGATTATGTCATCTTCCACATCAGAAGGAATTTTGCAGATGTGATTGAGCTAGAAAAGGTATTAAGAGGAAGGCAGAAGGGACTGAATGGGACCTAAATGATACATAAATGTAGTGAAAGAGAAACTACTCAAAAGGAAAGAACAACTAGAATAGAGAACAGGAAAAAAGACACATACACACAAATACACACACACACACACACACACACGTGTGCGCACGCGCACACACATACACACACCCCATAGCTAAGATAATTGTACTGATTTCTACTAGTTCATTGAAAGGAACAATTAGTGCTTATAGTATTTGATAATTTTGCATGCCTGTATCTGGTAATCTGAGCAACTACTTTGAAGACAACAATATGCAGTATATTAACCACTGTTAACTTCCTATCACCTTGTTTCGAACTTCTATAGCATTTTTATTGTGCTTTTCATTATCTTTAAAGTAAAAAGAAGAGGAAGGCACGTGGGTCACAGAGCTGAAGACCTGAAAAGAGCAAAGATCAGACAGTTTCAGTTAATGATCTGAGTAATAAGCAGCCTCTGGAAGCAGAAAAGGCATGAGGTGGATTCTCCACTAGAACCTTAACCCTCCCCACTTATTTTAGACCTCTAAGCTCAGAGCCAAAGTTAATAAGTCTGCGTCATTTTAAGCCTCTGATTATATGATAATTTATTAACTGCATAGGAGACTGATACAATCCTCAAGGTACACCAGACAGCCCACCAGACAGCTAGACAATGCAAGATTCAAGTTGTCATTAACTTAACTCACTGTTCAGTCTTATGATTTGAATTTGCGCAAGTTTTTCGAATTTACTAAAAATTCAGAGACAAGTCAAGTCTAAGATGATTGATACTCAGAAAGACAGTGATGTCATGCTCAAGTACCTATGTTATAGAGTAGTGGTAACACTAAGCTTTTCTTCTGGTGGGTTAAGAATATAAGTTTACAGACCAAAAATTAGAGAAAAAGAAGGGCTACAAGGCCTTCAAGGTTAGTGAGGACTCAGGACATAAGAGAACATGTGCTAAGCTGGGCGTGGTGGCTCACGCCTGTAATCCCAGCACTCGGGAGGCTGAGGCAGGAGGATTGGTGCGAGTTCGAGACCAGCCTGGGCCACAAAAGTGAGCTCAGGACCAGCCTCAACTGCATAGCAAGACCCTGTCTCAAAAAGACAAAAAAAAAAAAAAAAAAAAAAAAAAAAAAAA
>PVJA010000402.1:149930-176748 GCA_004027025.1 Myocastor coypus | reverse complement strand
AAAAAAAAAAGTCAAGGACATCAGTTTCAGGCTTTGAACACTGGCTCCACAGTATTGAAGTTATGGCCGTGAAGGTTTTATTTTATTTTTACAGTACTAAGGACCAAACTCAGGGCCTTATGGGAGGCAAGCCCCTCTGAGCTACAGTGCAAGCCTCCTGTTTACACACCGAGATTCCCAGAGCTGCATCTCTGGCCTCAAAGCCTTCAAACCCAAATGCTCCAATTCACTCTGTAAATCCATCCCATAGTCCTCCCCGATCCTTCCACCTGGGTCAATGTCCTCCGATAGTGGTATGACCACCTTAGCCCAAGCCCACGTGAGAAATGGGTCCCTTCACTGACTCCGTCCTCAGTATTGACCCTGACATCTAATTAAGTAACGAGATCTACAGCTTCTACCTTTTCAAAGTAGTTTGCACCAGCCTTTTTGGCCTGGGCACTTTATCACTTTTCTAGACTTGTGCAACCCACGCCTAATTCTTCCCCCTGACTCTGTGGTGTCACGCTACCCAGCTACTCTCTACCTCATAGCCAGGAAGAGCTTTATGAAGCCCAGACTTTATCGTGATCCTTTTATATGTACAATTGCCTAATGGTTCCCTTGCAGTTTGGAGGCAAGATTCATAACCATTTGCGTGACCCCTGTGGATCAAGTTAGAGCTCCGAACAGCTCAAGGTCTTCAGGTCTCACACCACCAGGCCCTGGAGCCAGGTGGGAAGCGTCCCCACTCCTGCCCTGGGCTCTGCCAAGCCCCCTAGGCTTGGTGTTTGTTCGTTTACTATCTCCCACGTTTCTTTTGCGCGTCAGCCTTCTGCTGTTAGCATGCAGCTTCTTTCCCAGCCACCCCTTCTGCCTTGTCCACCCAGCTCACCCAGTAATGCAAGAAATGCAAGAAAACATGTATTGGGAGCAAATTATTCATGGCTTTCTTTTTCTTCTTGCAATCCACCACACACCTAATCTGGCAGACTTTGCCTCCCAGAAGGATACAGCAGTCTCATGTCCACCCACCAACCTGATGCCCCCTCCTTGCTCCTTGGCTACAGCCGTGCTCACACCTGTGCTGATGGACTTGTTTTGTTTCTGAGGCACTCACGGAGCTTTTATGTCAAGAGCCAGCCCGCCTCCTCTTGTGGCGGCAAGGAGCCTGGGGCTCCCACCTTCACTCTCCGGTCTCCACTGGGACACACGGATGGACGGGGCTGATCAGCATAGCCAGGGCCCTGCATTTGCCCTCACGTTGCTGTAGTGGGCATGGAGGAGCTCTCCTCCGCAGGAGATCTGCCAAGCTGTTTCTCCACTAGTTGCCCATGGTTCTGCTCTTCCAAAAGCATTTTGACAGTTTGAAGCAGTCCCCAAATCCGAGTTCTTCTGAGGAAAATTATTTCTCTACTTGACAAAAGGGCTTTTCTGCCAGACAAACTGTACCCTCCATCATGCATTTGCTCTGGTTTTTGCAATCCTAGACGCTTCTGCCTGGGACAGCAAATCCTGCAGCCCTTTGATCTGTACAATGCTGCAATTATCTCCTGGTCTCCTTCTGTTGTCGTTTAGGGTAAATACAGGCAGTTGGCGCCTTTGGATCTGCCATGAAAGGTGATCTCTCTCTCTCTCTCTCTCTCTCTCTCTCTCTCTCTCTCTCTCTCTCTCTCTCTCTCTTTCTCTTTCTCCATCTACTTTGTCCTGAATGCCTTCCTCTCCCTGCACATCCATCCTCTCCCACCACACAACCCAGGGCCCCACAACTTAGTCCAGGTGGGATTTGTACAGGGCCAGAAGGCTGGCCAGGGACAGTGACCCAGAAGGTGGTGTCACTCCCATCTCAGTGTCTTCAATGCAAATGCAATTGTCTCGTTCAGTTAGCAAGTTACACTGGGTCCTGAGGGCCAGTGGTTGGCCATGCTTGCCTTGAGTTTTTGTCCCGTTTGCATGTGAACTTGCCACAGCCCCAACAGCTATTCTGATCTTCCCGTCTACTTCGCACAAGCCATTCCTTTGCATAATAACAGTGGGCTCAACTACCCCTGCTCCTGTCTGCGTCGCCTTTGGCAGGAACCCTGACCTGCCCTGGAAAGTGACATAACACCAATGCACGACTTTACTTCTAAAATGAAGAAAGGGAGGATCAGGACCACTGTGTCCTCTCTAGCCTGGCCTGTGAGCCGCTGGCTTCTGTCTCTGGTCAGTGCAGTCCTGTCTGCTTTTTATCTAAGACCTGAGGACGCAGGGCCCATGTATTGGGTATGAAATTTGATATCAGGCAGTTCTGGGGCCACTTCCATCCCAGGGCTCTTTGGGCTCAGTTTCTTTACTGACCAGTTTCACAGCCAATGATCCTTCAGCCAGCTGTGGAGAAGAGTGTCACAGAGTTTAGACGTTTTCTAGCAACTCTGAAGGACTCTGGAACAAACAGATTGGTGTTATTGAAAGGAAGGTCCTACGTGGGAAGTTTATGACTTCATTTTATAAAATGTAACCACTTAGATGCCGTCACCCACTAAACTGGTTGTGCTTTAAACTAAAATTGGAGAAAAAATCTGGTGGAGCAGGGATCAGGTGTTAAACATGCCAGGGTAAAGTGCTGCCCATGCTGTTTCGCCTTTCTTACAGCAAGCTATCTAGAATTCTCAGAAACCCGGGAATCGGGAGCAGAATCTTTAGTGAGCTGGCGTGTGCTGGGCGCGCCTGGCTGGCACCCACAGGGGGGATGGGAAAGCTCTCCAACCAGGAGCTGCGACCCCAGAACTGGGACTGTCAGGCTTCGAGCCTGTCAGTTTCAAAGACTGGCACTTGAGATGGAAGTGCCTGGGTAGAATCGGAAGGCAGCTCTATTAGTGTACAGCGAGGGTGATGAGGAAGAGCAGGACGCGGAAGGACATAGGCGGCACCATGGGCGCTCAGCGCCCATTGAACGCTGCCCAGGACACGGGCTCCTGGCAGCTGCGGCGACCCAAGCGAGCTCCTGGCATGGTCCAGGGAGCAGAAGCGCGTCAACCGGGAGACCGATGGATGAGCTCGCGGGCTACTTAGGTGTACAGGAAACCGCGCAATGTGCATACTCACAGCTGCTCTTTCTGAACCCGCTCCGTGTCTTGGCCCTGTCCACCCCTGGTATCCCCCGGAAGCTGCCTCTGGATCGCCCACCACAGCCACCTGAACCGCCTCATGGAACAGAACTGACACCTCGACAGCTGGTGCTTGTCTGCCGCCCTTATCACGAAGTTCATGGCTGTCACTGGTCACCCCTGTGGGCCTGGAGGAGCCCTTTGGGTTAGGGGCGCTGTGCAGCCCTCTCTGTTTCCCCTCCGGCTTCTTTACAGGGAGTCTGGGCAAGCCCACTTGGCTGCACCAGGAATTCCCTTGGTTTTAACATAAAATATGGTCAGTGTAAGCGGCCTTATTGTCCTGGCTCAGTGGTTCTCCCCCGGGATGACTGAAAATGCTCTTTTTAAAGCCCAGGCTCTGGGCCCTCAGGGCTCCTGGCAACGGATGGTGGGAGACCATTAGCAGCATTACCTCCTGCCCTTTCTGGTGTCACCTGGGCCCTGTCACCTGTGCAAGGGCCTCCTGCTCTCCTGAGGTCCGTGCCTGCTCTCTCAGCTCCAGCATGGCCTTCTCAGCCTAGCGTGTACAAAGCTCCAAAGGAGACTGTAGCAGTGGGGAAATGAAGCTGAAATACCAGGCGTGAGTGGCTGCAGACCCCCACTAGATTCAACACCTTAGCCTGTGCCATGGCCTGTCAGAATTCACGAGGCCTCTCCTGCACAGTGGAGCCAGGGTTCACACCTACCGCTGCTGCCGGGGGCCTCAGAGCCTGCGCAGAAACACCCTCAGGTGCTTCGCACTCAGCTCCTACAGCTGGCCCCAGCACGGTGCTGCTGCTGCTGGTGCCCTCGCAGTATACATGGCTCCTGAGGCCAAGGCCCTGGTCCACCTGGAAGCCACATGGGAGAGGGTAGTGTCCTCTTAGAAGTGACAGCCTTCAGGACACATGGGAGAATTCAGGAGCTGGGGAGGCGCTGAGCTCCATTTCTTTCGTGTAATATGTATGATACGTAGAGGAAAGGACAGCCACGCAAGGGGAAGAGCAGGCCTGCCTCGGAGGCCAGCCACAGAAAGGAAGAAGCTGTTTCTCCAAACGGTCAAGCAGCCACAGAAGAGATGAACCAATTCATGGGAGATTTTTCTCTTAGGAGGGCAGCAGTAAACCCCATCCCTCCTTTTGTCAAAGCCTCTTCAATTTAAAGAGCTAACTGCAGCTCAGAAGAAGTGAATTTGCTGATCGACTAATCCATGCAGACACCGTGCTCGATACTGCATGGTACTGGCCCATGGAAACACTGCAAACCGTGGATGTCAAGGATGTTTAAGTGTAGAAATTAGGTAATTATAGCCAGAAGTCTTCATTAAAATTTGAAAGTGGATAAATAAAAAGGAGCATTACTATCTAGTGATTAAAAATTCTGTAAATAATAGGTGGAAAGAAGAAAACAAAATCTACACCTTACCTATTATTCCCACCCCAAACACTTTTCTTACAAGGCAGTGATGGCGACCCCAGGGGATGCATATTGCTTTCTTCTATGAGCAAAGTGGAGCAGGTGGGAAGTGTCCACCTGGGAGGGGACACTGTCCCTGAAGCAGAAGGTGTAGCTCCATCACCTGTAATTCCCAACAGAAAACTGCTGCTAGGCTGCAGGATAGACACTGTTGATTGAGTAAGGAGGAAAGGGGCTGGGCAGGGCACCCCATCATGTGTAGTTCTCAGAACCATCCAGAAGCTTGGATGGCACAAAGGCATCTTCACAGTGACAGAGCGACTTTGTGAGCCTGGTGCCTCAGGAGTTGGGGGGTGGGGGAGTAGAGACCCTGCCCCTGTTCCCAAATCCTACAGATCAGGAAGAGGTGGATTAATGGGGCACTCTCTCCTCTGAGTGTGTGGTTGCAGAGGAAAGCCAGTGGGGAGGTGGTAGAATTTCAACATCAGTGAGAAAACACAGGACATGCAGGCTCCCAGCAGCCCGGCTGATTTCCCCCCAGCAAACCACTAGGGAATAGGGATTTGGAGATGAGATCTCATTACTAATTTTGTTAAAAACCCACCTGTGAACACGGCGAAAGGAATAGTCCCTGGGATGGGGGGGGGCACGGCTGTGTGCTCAGGTGTACTTGGTGCTTAGCCTAATCAGCCGCTTGATTTGGGGCACCTGGTGGTGTTGGGGCTTTCTACACGCAGTGGATGGGGCTGCAGCTGCCAATCCAACACTGGCTGCCCATGGCCGCTAAACTCACTTGGCCCATGAAGTCCAACCAAGCATCACAAAGCGCGTTGCAGGGTTGGGTCAGCCCAAACACAATGGCAAGCCAAACAGAATCCCTAAAGTGTTCCTTTTTCTAGCCAGCACCCCATATGGATCTGGGGGTCACGCCTATGTGAGGACTTCCTATCAGTAGAATTTATGGCCTCTGGTCATCTGAACTATTGGCTGAGAAGTTCACAGCTTAAAGGTCTTGGCTTATCTGAGGTTAGATCAAGAGGCTCCATCGCGTCACCAGAGACGTGTTTTCCTATGGGTGTCCTCTCTGCATCCTCTGCTGGTGATGCAATCCTGAGGCTCCAGCAGTGCCCTGCAGAAAATCCCCAGCTTTGCTTTCACTACAAGAAGGCGATTATCCTACTTCTGTCCCTCGCATCTTCCCCTCCCTTTCTGCAGAAAGGTGAGGGTGTATCTAGTGGTTCCACCCAACAGAAAGCCTCCAAGATGGGGCCCCAGGATCCTAATCTTTGGGTGTCTGCAGCCTGGGGTGATCCCCTCCTCTTGTGTGTTGGCCAGGCTTACCAACTTCGTGATTGAGATGTTGTGTCCCAAGCCAGGTTAGAACAGCTGGTGTCTTGGCTTTTGGTCTTAGGACCCAATCTGCTTCCTCTTGTTTGCTGAATGAGCTACCTGTGAAGAAGCCAATGTGACACAGACTGGAGACAGTCACTGGTCACCCACCAGTGAGGACCTGAGGCTCTCGGCCAACAGCCTGTGACTCTGTGGTGAGCTCCCTTTGTGTGACAGCTTCAGCCCTGTCCTGATCCAGCCATGGCACGGCACAGGCCCAGCTGACTCCTGGGTGCAGGCTGTGGGCCACCTGGGTACAGGCGTACCAGCTGGCCAGACTGGGGTGCCAACCCAGAGAACCTGCAAGGTTACATGTTCTTTTAAATGAAAGAGTTTTGGGGTAGGCACTACACATCAATAGCTAAGAAGTAGATTTCCATCAGAAAAGAAAGGAGGCTCAGAGCTTCTTTTATTTCAAATTATGGGAAGATTCTCAGGAAGTTACCCAGACTGAGTCCAAGTGAGGAGTCCCCCTGCCTCTCCTTCCCAGAGTGCTGGGCTGACAGGCATGCATCAGTGCTTCGGCTCCCCAGGAGAGACCTTCATCTCAGACTTCCAGCATCTCAGATGGTGAGACAGCAAAATTCCATTACTTTAAACAACCTTTCTGGGAGTATTTTGTTGGGTGGCCTTAGGAAAACAGAACAACTGGGCAACGACGATCCACAGCTGTGTGAAGGTGGACACGTGAGTCCCTACAGTGCCCAAGGGACCACCTGTCCTGCCGATGCCCACAGCGGCACTGACTGCCATGAGCAGGAAGCGCCTCGGCTCACGCTGGTCAAGTTTGCCTCTGACAGACAGCAGCAGAGCACCAGCTTCAAATTCAGCTCAAACCACAGTGTAGAGAGCACCGCTTCAGGATCAGACAACTGGGTGTCACTGTCTGACCTCAACCAAGTTGTGCCATGGCACTCAACCAAACTAGGGCCATAGGGGTGGCAGAGAGGAAGAGGGCAGGAGCGAATCCTTGCCACCACCTTGTAGCTTCCCAGTACACACTTCTGATTTCAGTGAGCCCTGCCCTTGTTTTTCCTTCCTTGAGTCTCTGGGAGCTTCTGGCTCCCCAGCCTACTGCTGGGTTGCCCATCCAGGGTGCTCAAGAAGCATATTCTCAGATGCCTGAGTTTTTTTCAAATATAAATGAATCTGCTAGAAACATTATCGGGGAGGTTTTTATGTGGGCATACATTTGCAACTGTCTTAAAAGTTTTGCTCAAATACAACTTGTTCTAGGAAGTATCTTCATACTTTCTGGCCATGGAACCTTGGCCCTGCTCTGTCCCCTGGCTCCACTGTGCAGCCATCCTTCCCTACATACAGGTGTAAGCCACCATAGATCAAAGATATTGGGAAAAACAATTGCATCCAACATGCACAGGTATTGGCATTTTTGTCGGTATTCTCTAAGTTCAGTATTGTGATAGCTGGCTCACAGCACTTACGTTCTGCCAATATCCTAATTAGTGTTGGGATGAATGGCAGCATGCAGGAGCATGGTCAGGCTATGGGTAAAGATTATGCCACATTATGTAAGGGATTTGAATTTCTGTATATTTCCTAATCTGCAGAGAGGGCTGTGTCCTGGGGCTGCTCCCTCCCAGATATCCCAGGGTGCTAGGATCTCTCCCACCATGGCCCTTGTGAGGCTACCCTACCCTGCCCTGGACCTCTGAAATAGGAATACGTTTGCCCTGCTTTCTCCGGCATCTAGATTACCTGCTCAAAACACACTTGTTGAGCCAGCTTTTGAATGGAGCTTTCTTTCCTGGAGTGCAGTGTAGCATGTGTGTCAATCCTTGCTGTAGCGTTTCAAAGAAGAAGCTATGCCAAAGTGGTCTGTTGTGACTCATGTGCTCTGGGCCAGATTCCTAGTGTGCACTGGACCCTTGGCGAGGACAGGGGCCTCCAGATACTTACTATGTTCAGAAATAAGGTGGACAGACAGGAAGTAAAACACTTGTGCCCCTTGAGAATAAATGCTGTTGTGATGTGACCAGAGAGCAGGCTGGCCCTGTGGAAAGGACAGCAGAGCAGCAGAAAAGATAAAGAGAATTCATAAGACAGAACAACTTTAGAGACATTAGGGACGTGACACAGATGCAGCTTGGAACGCCTTAAAAGCCCAAGTGAAGACGGAAACACAGTGGGTTGCAATTCAGAGCAATCAGCGGAGTACGGGAGGGAAGTGCTCCTCTGAGCACCCGCGCTCCTCTCTGCTCAGCCTGGAGGCGCAGTTTCCAGGAGATTTTCATGCAGGGACCACTCTGTCTTGATAGCGTCCTTATTTTATCAGCAACAAGCTGAACCATGCCGTATCTACTACACTTCGCAGTGTGGGCACAGGGACCGGCACCATAGCCGGTTGTCACAAGCCAGGCTCTGTCTGTGAGGATGCAGAGACAGCACCCAAGTCAGTCAGGCAAGCAACTTGCCGCGTGGGCAGTCAACCCACAATGCATCTGCATGCACAGCCTCTTACTGAAAGTGCCAGAAACCAAGGTCCACTGCAGTAACACGGCTGACCAACAGGGGGAGCCACCACAGCCTACTCCACAGGCCTCACTCCCACTGCTGGTGACATGGCCCATCTGCACTAGAGCTCTCTGCTTCCTGGTCACCAAGTGATTGAACACCATGCACTGGGACTGCCTAATGGAAGAAATATGGAAACTCCCCCGTAATGATGCACTTCATGGGGAAAATATGTGATAGTGGGGAGTGTGGGGGATCAGGTGGGTGCGAAAGACATGTTTCAACAGGAACAGTGTGTAGGCACTCAAAGGACCGGAAGGCAAGGGAGACACGTCCCTGAAGGTCAAGTCCCGTGCCTATGTATGGATGTGTGTGCACGTGTACGTGCGTACATAAGTGTACACATATTCACATATAGTGAGTCCTCAGCCAGGTTCTGCATCTGGATTCACAGATCAAAAATACTTACAGCATCTCCACTGAACACGTACAGACTTTTCCTTGCAACTCTTCCTAAACAATGCAGCATGATGATGATTTGCGTTGCCTTTACATTGCATCGAGGGTTGTGAGTAACCCAGAGACAAGGAGAAGTACACAGGCTGCTGTGTGTAGCTGCAAGCAAACACTGCGCCTTTTTATATAAGGGTCCTGAGCGTGTGGAGATGCTGAGATCCAGGGGCCTTTGGAAGCCTATGGTCACAGATGACAAGGGGTGTTGATATTTACTTATCTTTGTGTCCCTATGTTTATAACTCTATTCATTTTAATTGATCACCAATAACAACTGAGGGGGGTCCTATCTTTTTCTTGTAGATAAAGAACATGGACCACACCGCTATGTGGAAAAATCTAATTTAATTTGTAGCAGTTTGAATCTAGAAATTTCTTAGCATATCTCTAGTCTAGCCTCTGCCATGTGAAATACCTTTGCCAATAACCATGCGTGGTGCATAGGTGCTAGACAATTCTCTGCTTTTTCTTTTCCCTTAGTGTACTATGAAGAAGTCTTTAAAAACAATATTTCCTACTCAGTGCCCCATAAAAGCTTTAATAGTACAGATGCACTGTGCAACTGTTTATATGGCATCTGTATACTTGTGCATTAAACATAAAAAGAGTAAGAACTCTTCCCCAGAACCAACTCTAACCCCTTTAAGGGTAATGCTACCCCCTCTTGAAAGCATATGTCCTATGTAGTAAAAAGTACATTCTGGCACAATCGCTTAAGAACCTTATCGTCGGTGTATCCGTAGCATTTGGGTCCTCTTCAAGGTGAACAGGAAACAGAGTCCAGAGCTTTCGATCAAACCCCTGAGCAAGGACAGCCAGAGCCAGACATCCCAAAGCGTGCTGACTCTGGTCTGCATTCCCCCTGCACTGAAGGGGTTGACCTATGGGTGCACTTCAGATGGCACAGGTTCTTTCCACACAGCTGCCATATATTAGCTACAGTGCTTAGAGACACAGTGTAGTCCATCCAGTGGCAACTGAATGACAATGGGGTAACATGCACTTTTCTTAGATATGTCTTCTGAACAGAGTGAGTCTTCTACAGCTTTTGTAACAAAGGTTCACAAAGAAAGAGCTCTAAATCTTCTTGTGCTTATTCTCTAAAGTTCTGGAGATTAGGAATCCAAACTAAATCCAATGGAGCTGAAATCTAGACACCAGGAAGGCTGGGCCTTGCGGAAACTGCCAAAGAGACTCTGTGTCAAGCCTTTTGCACCTTCTAGAATCACCTGTTGGAGTGGTCAGAACTTACAGGCCATAGATGTACTATAAGACGCACAACTTATAATATCCACCAAAAAAATCAAATGCAGAAAATGCTGGAGCTCTGCACACACACTCGAGGCCAAAGAATCCGGCTGAGGTCCTGATCCCACAGCAGTGTCTTGCATGAGCTCACCTGAAGGCCTAGCGACCATGACAGTGTCCTCCATGAGTCCAGCTAGAGACCAAGAGCCCACAGCAATGTTTCAAGTAAATCTGTATCAAGGATCTGCACTGGGCAGACCCAAAGTCAGTGCTGGAAGTTGGAAAATCTGTGCCATGGGATGAAGGATCCATACCCTTTGGAACTCACAACTCATCACTACCATGTGTCCTGGATCCTGGGTTTGGGGTGACAGGAGTTGATGCTCTCCCTGCTGGGTTTTGGTCTTGTTTGTTCATTTCTTTAAGATTCTTCTATTTCTCTTTTTTGCATATAAATGTTTGCCTTGCACTTTGCATCTTGGGATAATGTAACTCATCTTTTCATTATCATAAGGACTCATAGAGTAACAGTTTGTACTGAATCACAGATGAGGAGTTGAACTTGAGTTTTTGAGGAATGCTGGAATTGTTGGGACTCTGGAGAAGGAATCACTGCATCTTTGATTGATGCAAGGCAGTTGCACCATGTTAGGTAGAAATATGAAACTTATATTTGTCACTTGTAGGTTGAGATGTTAAGTTGACAAGGGATAGAGTCTGACAGTCATGCTTCATGGTTGGGTTGCATAGCTTGGGATCGGCTTAGGCAACTGGAAAAGTTCACTTGTGAATGTGTCTGCATGAGTCATGGAGGCAGGACCTTGGGGACCACACGTGGTCCTGCCCCCTTCCTCTCTGTCCTGCCCCCTCCTCTGCTTTCCAGCTTCTATGAACAGAGTGTCTTCATTATTACTCTGCTACACTCTCTTACTCCAAAGTCTCTGCCTTGGGGACAGAAAACCATGGGCTGAAATCTCTGGAACCATGAGCTATAGAAGCCTTCACTTATCTAAGTTCTTGTCTCTGGGCACCCCATGCGTCACACATGTTAACGCACACACAAGGTCTAGGGGTGAGGCTTTCTTGGGATGATCCTTATTCTGCCTCTTGCACCAGGTGTGTGATGTGGGCTGTCCATTTTGGTTGTCCTGAGACTGTCATAGTTTTAAATGGAAAGTCTTGGTTGGGGAGATAACTCAGCAGCATAAGTGCCTGCCTGGCAAGGGCGAGGTCCCAAGTTTGATCCCCAGTATGACATGTCCCTGAGCATGCCTGCAATCCCAGCACTAGGGAGGCTGAGTTAGGACTATCACTATGAGGGTAGTGTGACCCTGTACCAAAAATAAAATAATCCAATGAAAGTCCTCAACCTTGGAACCTCTTCAGTCCTGGGTAGATTAGGAGCACTGGTAACTCTGTGTGTGTACCAGAGTCCACTTCCACACACTTGCTGACATGCATGCAGGCACACACTGGCACATACACAGAAGAAAACCACCACCTGGAGTCGTTCGTCTGGTCCAGGTCACTGTTAGGGCACCAGTGTCGGCCTTTTCCCTCCCCACCTGACACATCCTACACACAAGCTACTCATCTGGTGGCAGCTCTTCATAATTCTCTACTTTGGTGTTACCAATCCTCAACTTCTGATGTCCTGACCCTTCCTCCTCTAATGGCTATCCACGCAAAGAGTGCACAGATTATAGCCCAGGCCCTGCCCTTCCTAAGCTGCACCCACAAATCTGTGACCCTGACTGATGCCTCTGGATCAAGGACCAGGGAAGGCAAAGAAGCAGATGGGTGGTCTCTGGGCAGGACCACATGCCCACAAGTAGCTCCGGACCCCAGGGGTGGGATTGTCCTGGAATTCCCCAGGAGGAGATATGGAGCCAAGCACAGGCCACACAATTGATTCTTTTAAATAATCATTCCTCCTGCCCACACCCACATCAAGGGAAGGAAGTCTGTCATTCATTTAATCTCAGAGTTCTGGCTGATACTCTTGAACCCCAGAGAAAAAGCCTCTCCTTCTTTTCTGCCCTCTCACATGCTGGGCAGGCGTCTTGCATTGCTTTGGCGGTGAGTGCATTCGTGTTTCTTGGCAGTGTGTGTCTGGAGCTCAGCCTCTTTCCAAGTTAGAAAGCTCTCATGAGCACACTCGCGGTCAGGTGGGCGCCCTGGGCAGCTCTGTGTTGGAGGCAAGCGTGGGGAGCTGCAGCTCCCAGCTGTGCAGACTCTCTGCAAGGCTCAGCAGTCCACACCCCGCCCCGTTCCTGTAATAGGCTCTTTTAGTTGTCATTTCACCACCAACCCAACTTGTCACTGATGAGAAGAGGACTCTGAGTCCTCAGGATGTGTTGGCTTAGCTGCTCCAGTCCAGCGAGCCTCACTAATGGCTGGAAAGAACTGAACCCACAGACACTGCATGCGGTACCTTGCTTGCTTGAGCTGGAGTGGTTCTGCCAGCTGCAGCTTCCTGTGGCCGGGGCTGGAGTGTCTCCTGCCTTTCTCTGATGTGCCCCTAAATTCAACTCTTATGTCACAAAAACAGCAACACCTAGCCCCAGCCCCGATCACTCACACGTGCAGTGCTTTCGAGGGAGTCCTTTCCGTTTTTTTAAGACTCAGGTCCCGCACTGGCATGGCAAGCTCAACTTAGACCTAGGTGGCTTCAGATGGCTTATTTAGGTGTATGTTCTACTGGGCCTCCTTTGGCTTAGGGTCTTTCTAAAGGACTGAGGGCCCCTTGCTTTTGCTTAAAAAGACAGACAAGAAGGGCAGTAAACTCTTACTCACTCACAGGCAAGCACTGATGTCAATTTTCTGCTCGATTCCTGGCTTTGGTTATCCTGTGGATCAAATCGTGCCCCCTCTCTCTGCATGGTAATGCATATGGGTATGGTGGCCATATGTCCTAGGTTTCCTTGGAAGGCCTTGATTTCAAATATTCTGTCCCATCATCAAACCTTGTGTCAGATCATGTATCTTGATTTTTGATTCAAAAAATATGGTCACCATATGGCAAATGTCTCTCCACCACTGTGGCACCATGGCCCCATTGCCCTCCTGAAGCGGTTGTGCCTGGCTCCCCCGGACACACGGGATGCTCCTCCTCCGGGCTCTCCGTGTCCTCCTCTGAGCCCTACTCTAACGTTTCTGCAGTTGGGCCCTGTGTGGGATTTAGGACTTTCTAAGAGCAAGCACAACATTTATTTCATCTCCATCTTCCTGCTACCAGCTCTGGATATATGTGCTACATTGTGAAGTAGATACCTTCCTGAAAATTTGAGGACATACATTTTTAAATTTAAAATCTTTTAAAATAAAACCAATAAATGTAACAGCCAAATGAAAAGTTTATACATTTTCTAATGCTTCTCCTTTCCTTTCATCTCCTCTCCTCCCGCCCCCTCCTCTGCTCCCTCTCCTCTGCTTTCTCCTCCCCTATCATTCCCCATATGGTCCTTTCAAAACTTCTAAGCTATCTGGCCACTTCCTGGAAGGGAAGAGATCCTGCACATGGGGCCCCTTGGTTATGTGGGAGTCGGCCCACAAAGGACCAACAATCCACAACACCAGAAGAATTCACTGTCTCAAACCTACTTCGGGGCCAGTGCTGCAGCTGTGCTATCCTTTTTAAATAGCAACCACAGTGGCAAGTGTTCTGTGAGCTGAAGAAGGAAGGGACAATTTTATTAGAAGTGCAAGGAGGAAGAAATCCTCCTTTCAGCTTTTGGAGAAGAGGCTCTGCCTTTCCATATCGCATTATTATTGGCTTTATTTGTTTATTTATTTATTTATTTCTAAGCCAGGGTCTCACTCCATAGCCCAGGCTGGCCTCAGATTCATGGTGATCCTCATGTCTCTGGCTCCAAGTGCTAGAATTTCAGGTCTGTGCCACCAGGCCTGAGAGCTAGCTTCTTTTAATTCTGGGCTCATCCTCTAGCACCTGTTCCTTCCTATACTCTACAGACATCAGTATTTCTATGCTCTTGTCCCACTCATGCTTCATACAGAGACCATGCTAAATGCTGGCCCAGTGCAGCTGGTAATTTCTACTTATCTATGCTCCTTATTATACTATTTGAAACCTCTCATGTTTTGACCGTAGCTAAAGTTCTAATCATTTCAACTCTTGTAGATCCTCAAAAATAACCTAGCTCTCCTCTATTCTGAATCTTCTGGGGTGGGTTTCTATCTTCAGGACCCTAGCCAGCCAGCTCAGCCTCTGCAAACACAATGGAGAGGTCTTTTCCCATTACTAAGCCTAGGCAGTGAGGAGGATGTGAGGATACTGCCAGTGCTGCCGAGCTGATGGTGAGGATGGGGAGGGTGAAGGCGACGAGCGTGAGGTGAGGCTGCTGGTGGTCACAAAGGTGGTGGTGACATGATGGTTGCCGTGACAAAGACAGCAATCCTGACGACACTGAGAGGCCCCCGGGGGGTCAGCAGGCATTACGAGGGAGGCTGAGGCTGAGTGCTACGTACTTTGTAGATGTTCCTGATGTTATATTTAGAACAGAAAAAGTAACCACAACTCCGAAATAATTCGGGGACAATACTAAGCCTAAAAACATAAAATTTAACAAAACCGGATGTGGGAACCAGTTTCTGTGGGGCCTCAAAGCTTTGTTCTGTAAGTTTCTTCTCCAGTGACCCTCCATGTGGTCTTCAGAATGTGGTGGATGTGCAGCCAGTTTGCTACAGAAATGGGCATGGCATTCCCTTGGTAGTACATCGTATTAGGAACATATCCACACCCTCCATCCATATCTGGGGACACATGTAGCTCACACTCCCAAGAGACCTCTGGGTTCTCCAAGCAGTGACATTAACTTGGGCCTTTTGACTAGCCAGACCATCAATGCTTCCTGGGCCAGGAGTGGCAGAGAAATCTGCAGACCTTCTCAGCATTTTCAAAGGTGTCCATGCATAGAGGAGGATAAGACTGAATCTAAGCTAAACCAACAGCTACATGAACAAAACGAAGCAATCCCCTCCCCCCGGCACTATGACTGAGGGGAGCAGTTTCAATGTACGACCTAAGCGACAGCCCCAGCAGCATGGGAATCTTCTCTCATCCCTTGCTTGAGGCTGAAAAACCAAAATTCCCAAGAAGCCAGCGTGAGCATTGCAAAAGCCTCATGGAGGAACACGTCAGCCAATGAAGACATGGAATTGTTGCGGACAAGACCACACATCAAATGATACTCAATTGTTTTGACCATTTCGATGGAGAGATTAGCAGCCCACTTCGTAGCCAGTTTGGCCCAGCCAATAGTCTGTTCCAGTTCGTGGGGTTAAATGCTAAAGAACACACAATTCCCAGCATGGTGCCCTGCTTACCTTGGTCTGCACAAAACAAGGGTCATTAGTTGCCTTGAAGGCTGTGTGGGGTCTGACTTAGTTATCACATTTCAGTGTTCCCTTAGACACACCAGCGTGGTCCAATCTGTGAGTGCCAACTGTCTTGGTGCCCAACACAAACCCCACCCTGTCCTTCCCATCCTCCTACCTTGGTTTCTTTGAGGAAGTTTCAATTTGGGCAAATCAAACCACACCTGTTACTAGGCATCTATTATGTGTTAAGAGAAAGGGACATGATAAGTGTTAGGGCCTTAAATTACACATACCACCCTAAATACAAGCCAAGATTAAGATGGGAACCAATTGTGAATAAAAGCAGCTTGTATATATTAAGTATTGAGCTGTGTAATTTGCTAATAGAATTTTGAAATGGAGAAGGTTTCCAGTAGACATAAGAAGGCTGCAAGGTCTGTAAGAAAAAGCCTCACAAAACATGCAAGTTTAAAGTTTTTCCCAGACAGCTTTGAGAAACAAACTTTTCAGACCAGGTCAAAGGAGTGTAGAGATGTTGGGTGTTCAGCAGCTGCCCACTGGGTCTTATCATCTGCTGTGCTTTTAGTCCCTGTGTCCTTTCTCCTCTGGGTCATGAAATCCTGTAAGTTAAAGTCAGGGTGTATTCAGCCCTGTAGCCTCAGCATCCAACATGGTCCCTAGCTGCTCCTGTCAAGTATAAAGTATTCCATGGGTACACAGCCAATGGGTACTTGGCTGGGTGATGTGCAAGCTTTATCCCTCCTATCAACCTGGGAGAGACGGTCTGAGGGCCAGCACTGGAGTAGGGGCTACAGCATGGACCCTGACCTTCAGCTGCACATAGCTGGCCACCTGCTCTCGCACCTGCTATGTGGGTAAGTGCTACGGTTTGTACCTAGTTGTCCCCTAAAAGCTTCATGTAATCATGGGGCAGGGACTTCTAGAGCTTGAGACTGACTCATGATCTACTGGGATTATGTATGCTGCTGGAATGATGGATGTGGCCTGAGGCGGATAGCCTGAGACAGAAAGCCTGATTGTAATATAAGAGAGAGAGAGAAACAGACTCTCTGTTGCTCTCTGTTCACCTGGTTGGTCGGTTGCCTCTGTCACCATTTGCTGCTGTCCCACCATCATGAACTGGATGCTCTCTGCCCTGTTCCACTCATCCTTAGAGCCAGCTGAATATGCAACGATATCTCCAATAACTGTGAGCTGAATACGCCTTTCCTTCCTTCACTTTGGGTGTTGGGTATTTGTCCCAGCAATGAGAGGAATAACTAAGACAGTAAGTGTGGACAGGGCATCCTCTCAAACCTCAAGCACCTCATTCATTTAGGGAAGGCTGCCTGGCCTCAACTTAGTATTCATCACATTTCAGTGCTCCTTAGACACACAAGCTTTTCCAAATCTGTGCATACCAACTGTCTCAGTTTCCAACGCCAATCCTACCTGTCCTTCCTAATCTCCCTCTACCTTGGTTTCTTTGAGAAAGTTTCAAGCTTGGCCAATCAAACCACATCTGTTACTAGGCATGCTAGTTAGACTGCTGAGTTAGAGAAAATCTATTCATATGGGTGCACACTAGGTATCCGATGGGCCAGTGGGGCTGTGATCTCCTTTCTAGGCTGGCCAGCTCAGCTGCAGCACCCAACTATGGGCCCAGCAATGAAACCAGTCATGATCCAGGATGCCTTGTGCTTGGGACAAGAGGAGCCCTTCACTGATACGGGTGAGGTTGTAGCCTGCAATCTTATCTGACAGCACTACAATGAGCACCTGTATACAGCACAGAGTTCTTTTCCCTGGCCTTGCTGCTCTCCCATGGCTAAAGCCTGGCTTCCTCATATAGACAGGGACATTGACAGGTTAAAAGAGCAAGGCCTCTGTGTGAGGCCACCAGCTAGAAGGGGAGATTGAAATCCACTCTGGGCTCTAGCACTGCTTCTTCTAATTGCTTCATACTCTAGTATACACGGGAAAAGATCCCAATGTTCTCAAATAGAAATAAGGAGCTCCTCCTCCTCCTTCTCTTCCTCCTCCTTCTTATGATTTTGTCTGTGCTCTGTCCCTCACAGAACATGTGATGTGCACTATTGCAGACATTCATGTCATAGCAGTGTCTGCCAGTTTTTTACTACATTATGGGTACAGAGATCCCCTATGCATGTCCATGGCACAGCTTGCCTCTGAGCTTGAATTGGTTTGGCTGGGATGGTGTGTGGCTCAAGAGAGGAGCTTAGGGAAAACAGCAATCCTTATGTAGCCCCACACATGCAGGCGAGTACACAAAGGGACCAATGGGCTATTCAAACAAGCATCTCCTTTTTAGAATCTATCCAAGCAAAACAGAGGATTTGATCTCATGGTAGGATCTAGTTTTCACTTCACTCCCGTGACCCACACCTGCCATGCACACTTGTCCCCAGTATTCCCTTTCCTCTGCAGCTGACCAGCTGGAAGGATCCCACCAACTTCCTCGCAGACCTAGTCTGCATGCTTCCGCTGGAGCTGAGAAGTGCCAGGAGTGCTGGCAGCATGAGCTCAAGGTCACTGAATGCTGGAGGACTGCCATGCTGCCAGTCAACACAGGGCAATAAAATCTCTTGTCAATGATAACCCTCTGTGGCAGACTGCTCACCAAGTCCTCGAGAGTAGTCCTTGGACAAAGCGATCCTGTTCTGCTCTCCTCTGGGACACTATTTTGTGGCAAAAGACCAATCCTTCTGCCTGTCTGAATCTCACATTTCTCCCTGGTGTGGGAGAATTCCACTATACCTTGCTTTGCTTTGCTTCATTTTGCTTTAATGCTAGGGACTTATGCAGGGCCTTCACACTGAGCTATATCCCTGCTTTCCCTTCTCCCTTTAGGTAAGGTCTTGCTAACCTCCTAAGTTCCCCGATCTTGGCTCCAGTTTATGATCCTCCTGATTCCAAGCATGCTGGAGTTTCAAGCACGGGACAACGCATTTGATTTCCAGCTATCTTTAGTTTAGAGCTAGTTCCCTTTCATAGCATTGTCTAATATCTGGGGCATTGATAGCAGTTAAATTTATTTCTTCTTCCTTCAAACTACCATTGGGCTGTAGACATCCAGAAAAAGTATCTTGGAAACTCCACTTCCTCTGTGTGTCAAATAATATGAATTCATGCCATTATTAAACAACAACAAAAAATTAACCCCAAACAGAATCCAAGCCCAAAGAAGAGAGGAGGGAGACCTCATTTACAACACAACATTAGTTGAAGAAAAAGCAGAGTATAAAATTTTTTGTTCAATGGGATCTCAAATACATAAAATACTATTTGAATAATGAGATGCAGCAAGATGTTAATAGTTTTAATCTCTTGCTGATACAATCATAGATGATTTGCATTTTCTTATCTGTTTTGTGTTTTGCCAAGTTTCCACAGTGAAAAAGAATTCTCTTTCATGGTTATCGGAGCCACACAGACCCCTTTTCACTCTCACTCACCCGTTCTAGTTCTGTCCTTTTCCCTGCCAACATACTTGGGTGGCACCTCCCACTAATGTCACCAGAGTTCTTTGGACAGAGGATCCTGAAGAATCAGTCCAACTTTTCTATAGAAAAGCAAACCCAAAGTAAAAGCTACTCAGAGAACAGTAGAGAGGCGAGGGAGCAGCAGATTAGCCATGCTCTTACCAGGTTTGCTGCCATGTGCCTCACCAGGTCCTAAGGAGCCCCCTTCCTCAGCCTCCACGGCCGTGGTTCCCCCATTTGCCATCTGCCCACCTTTGATAGCTTTTGACTGACAGTGCTGCAGAAGAAGCCTGGGCCTGAAAGGTGGGCGCTGGTGTCTGCGCACACAGCGGGATCCACAGAGCAATTGCGGGTTACTGCTTATGATGCTGAGGCTCCTTGGGCCACCTGATAGGTGCAGGATGGAGCAGAGTCAGGCACAGGGCTGGCAGCCTCAGACCCTTAGTGACTTCTGGAGCCCCTTCAGGACAGCCAAGCCTCAGCCTGCTGAAAGCCCCACTCTGTGCTCATCGCATGGGTTTGTAGAGTGACCAAGGCAGACTCAAAGTACCTAACCCATCTTCTGTGACCAACTCCATCATGTGACTTCCCTGGCCGCCAGTGTCCATACCAGCTCCTTCTGACTGTGAGTCACACCTGGACATCTGTGGCCCTCACACTGTCACAGCCTCATGGAGGGAGACTGAGTCTAGCATTCAGCCTCCTTGCCCCCTCACGGTGTTGGAACCTGCAGGTTGCTGCACTCTAGTCTGGGCATAGAGAGGGGGGAGTGGGGTGGCATGGCAGAAAGAGAGGGGACAGAGCCTAGAGAGATCAGGAGGTGGGAGGTGAGGGCTGCAATGCTGGAGTGGGTCCCAGGATCATGGAGGGGATTCTGGGAGTCCCTATCTTGGACAGGAGCCCCGGAAATCCCAAGCAGCTGTGCCCAACAGGCCTACCCACACCGCCACCTGGAATCTGCCATGCTCATTTCCTAGTTTTGTGGCAGGGCTCTGGCTGCAGAGGAGGGCTGCCCCAGCCCTGGCCACCAGCCCAGCTTCAAGCATGCACAATCTTTTGCAGTCCCTCTGGATGGCCAGGGCCTAAGACTATTCATGCACTGCTTGAGACCAAATAAACAAACTCAAAGCTCAGAGCCTTGGAAGGCATAAGCCCGGACATATGCTCCTTTATTTAGGGACAGACATCAGGAAGATTGGAGGATGCACTTGTTGGGAAACTCCTGAATTCCACCCCGTTAGTGCCATGTTCCACGGAGCCCTTGAATCAGTGTCTTTGTTCTTGGCACGTTCCCCGGGCTTGTTGGAGCTGCCCTACAAACACCTGAAGGGGGGTCAGTGTAGTCACCATCCATTCCCAGTGGGAAGAAAGCAGCACAGGGACAAGGATTGGAACTCCAGTCAGGGAGAAGCTGGCTCAGGGCCTTTGAGGTTCTTGGCCAATGAACTCCAGGGCAACACAGCTGCAAACATAGGCCTGCTACTATCCCACCCTTGGGCACTCCATCCCTTCAGGAGTCAGCATGCTCAAGGACTACCTTCTCTGGGATGGGATACCTCCAGCACTTCCAGGGGTCAGGCCACCAGTGCAGGGCAGAGGCACCCCTCCTGAATGGGGTGGCTAAGTCTGCAGGTGCTCAGCCAATGTACATTCCCCCATGCAGGGAGGCTGAATCCCTCAGGGTGGGTCTTTACAATAAGTCTCCTGGGAAAGGCCCTCTGGCAGGAGGAAGGGTCCCTGCCTTAGTCTCCTGAGATGTCACACATTCTACTCATGTTCTAATTCCATCACTGATCTGCTTTACAAGCTTTTGAACCACATTCATTTCAGTCTAAGAACTGTGCTTGGTACCGCAAAGCCTGGAGTGAAAGAGGAAATGCCTTGGTAAGGCTGTGAATGACACACCCTGGCTCTCAGCAATTGAATCTCGGGGGGAAACACTTCTTTGTCCTGGCAGGGCATTAGGGTGCCAGGGACATAGAACGCTAACTTGATCTTAGAGATTCCAGGATGATTTCTAGGAGTGCTGAGTTGATCTTGAAGGATGAGTAGGATTTCTCCAGATAGAAAATAGCAAGATGTTCTTAGGCAAGAGAATTACACTTGAAAAGGCACACGGGATAGAGGCTATGGCACATGGGAAACTCGGTTGAGGGGTGACATTCGCTCAGAGCATGAAGGTAGAAAGGGAAGCAAAGGTTCCAACATGAAAGACTGTGGGTATTATCTAAGGAGGTGGCCCCTTAGTCTTGAGGAAGGAGAACCCTTGCAATGTAATACTGACATCCTTGGGGTCAGAGGTCGAGTTCATGATTCTCCTGTGGCAGCAATGAGGAGCATAGGGTAGACAGAAGAGACCAGAAGCAGCAAGGCCAGCTCAGAGGTGGCACAGAGGCATGTGGATGTGGCAGAGCAAGAAAAGAACATTTGAGAGACTTGAAAATGTCAGTCAGAGGGACCTAAGGGACTTGTCTTGTGAGAGGGAAGAGGACCAGGCAGCTGGAGATGTCTCTTGGTTGAGAATGCCCAGGAGCATGGCATTTGGAGAGTAGAGGAACTTCTGCATCGCATGCAGAAGGCAACCCCATCTTCCTTCCCATGCCACGCGCCTCGCGCCCTCATCCCCTTTGGCCCAAGACACAGCTGTCAGCCACACTGCTGACAGGGCCCACGAAGTCCTGTGCAGGCTCCTCGGTGATCTGGACGGCATCCACTGCCACACTCCCTTCACTCTGAGGATAAATGAGAAAAGCATCTCCTCTGAATGCCAGATTTGTGTTCCTGTGTTAGGAGATTGTTTTTTCTTTTTTGCATCTGTGTGTACGTTAAACAGCAAGAAGAAAGTCGTGAAACTCAAGGAGTTTCCCCAAAAGTAAATCAATTTGCGGTTGAATGTGCTGTGGAATTTGTTTGCAAACCTACAAGAGCGAAGCGAGCTTAAAAAAGATGCAGTTGGATGAGACTGCAAAGTTTTGGAAAGTTCTTTGAACACATGTAAACATGATATGTGTAAGCAAATGTTTAACTTGCCTTTTTTACTTCTACAAATTATATTATGAAATCAGACGTCTGTGACTCCTTAAGAATGTCAAATCAGTGTGTTCCTTCAAAACAGATAATTGCCTGGTGCTGCTCAGCTTCCAGGCTCCGGGGCTTGGGAAGGCTGGGGTTTCAGCCTAACAATGAATAGGAGCTTGTTTGTAGGGTTGACTGGCCCAGTGCTGCTCATGGGGCAGAAGTGACCCTGGCTCTCATCAAGACGAGCTGGCCGGAGCCTCGAGGAAAAGAGAAGAGACGCCCAGCCTGTATGCTTGCCCTTCTCTGGAATGGCAGCATGGTGTGGTGGTTCCCTTCCCTGTGCTACCCTTTGACAGCAGAGACCAGCACTTGCATCTATCCCCAGAAAATAATGCAAAACAAACTGGATCGGAGAGTTGTACCAATGCTGCTTCAATCTTCTGATCCCTAGGAGCCAGGCTTGAGGCACCTCACAGTAAGCTGCCCATCTGTTGCCAAAGGACAGCGAATTGGCCAGGTTAGTGTTTCAGAGCACCGATGCCATGTGTATCAGGTTATGTAATAAGGTGCCTTTTGTGTGATTCGTAGAATAATGTGTCTCAGTGGTTCAGGGACAGAGGAGAAGGAGGCAGGCTGTAGCATCCATGCTGCACACACAATTAGGTCTTCTTGCTAAATGTTCCTCTTAGCACTACAGACAGGTCTGGACCTACTGCAAGGATCTGGAAAGAACACACGATCCCACTGAAGGCAGCAGGATGTCACTGGCCCTCTCCGCTGCACCCCCAGGGTGTCCTTGCACCACTCAGAGCCAAGGCCCAAGTCTTAGCAATGCTACTAGCAACACAAGTGCACTTTCAGAGGCTAGAAGACCACAGAGCACTTAATATGCCAGTCGGCATTAATTTGATTCCTTGGGCACAAAACAATGTCAATGGAACCATTGTAATACATATGCTACCGCGTGTGAGCCCAATTAAACAAAAGGGTTATGGCTACCCCGCGTTATCCCCAGCAGATGGATGTATGACAGATTATTGGTGATGTAGTTTGCAGTGTCATATATTATTTATCCCCAATTTATTAGCTGTTGTTGTTTGTTTGTTTTGGAAAAGTTTTTTTTATATTATAAAGAAATTCACTTAAAAAAATGAAATGCCTAGTCTTGATTTGGAAATTATAAAACTACAGCTGTCATGTTCCAAAAGTATGAGAGGATTTTTATAGGATGTTTGGAGCTAGAATAAATATCTTTCAGGTGGCAATTTCTGTTCCACATGCCATAGGCACTCAGTCAGCAGCTAGAGACAAGTGTCACTAGCAAACACCAAACACCAAACTTGGGAAAACAGACAGAATTTGCTCTCAAGGAGCTTATGCTCCTGTGATCCAAATCCTCTCTCCTGTTCTCTGTATACACACACACACACACACACACACCCCGATGAGGAAATCATGAATATTCTTGTTGTATAGATGTGTCTGTCCTGCACCCTGAGCCCCAGCCACCCTCCTCATATGTGAAAGAGTTCATGGGTCTGTGAGAAGTCAGGACTCCACACCCCCACAGGCCTGATGCTTTGCTACAGCCTGGATGCCTGAAGTGGAGGCCAACCTCTGAAAAGGAAGCTGGCTCCATAGCTCCTTGAGAACCAGTGACCCTCACATGAGAAGCCTACAGGGCCTGGCTGAGTGCTTTCCCTTGTACACACTATGAACATGGTTTCCTGAATGATAGGTTACTTTTTTAACTGACAGCAAAGTTCTATATATGTGGCTGAAGTGAACCACTTCTTAGAATACTTCCATGACAAGAGGCATGGTAGAGGTATCATTTCACCCTACACCTAGTGGAGCTGGGGTCCTTCTCACTCCATTGAGATGTGGGTGGAATTCCAACTTGGGGAACTATGGAAATCATGTCACATATGTGGCTCTTGGACTGAAGGCAATTCTAGGGCTTGTTGACTGTGGTCTGAATGCTTTTTTTCTGATCTCCAGGTTATCGTGAGGTCTGATGAAATCATGAGGATTCACCCTCACAGATGTGACTGGTGTGCTCAGGAAAGAGGCCAAAGAGCCACATGGCCTCCTACCAGTGAGAGAAGGCACACAGAGAAGAGGTTATCTCTGTGCCAGATGCTGGATGGGCCAGAGCTGTGACCTCAAACTTCCCAACTTGTGGAATGGCAATGAATGCACTTCTGTTGCCCATGAGCAGCTCTGCTTTATGGTTTGAATCTAATATCTTCCAACAAGTCCAGGGTGTCAGGCTGAGGTGGTCATTGGAGGTGTGGCCTAGGCATGGCTACTCTCGTCCTCATTCCTGTACTTACTTTCTGGCTACAGTGGGGTGACCAGCTGGACTTTATCGTGCCACTTCACCGGGACATTTCTCCCAAGCACCAGCTGGCCATAGACTGAATCCTCAGAAACTGCAAGCCAGAACAGTCCTCTCCTTTTATAAGTCATAGGTTTGGGGTGCCATACTCTGCTAGGAATACTGACTATAGCACCGACTTGTGACAACTTCTTACAGCCATCAGAACGGATTAATATTCAGTGACTAGAATTGAGTCAAATTATCTCTCTTCCTTCACTTCCTCCTTCTTCCCCTTCTTCCTTTTTACTTTCTTCTTCCAATATTTTATTAATAAGTTTCAACATAGAATCCTAGGCAATGGTGTTTCTTCACATAGACCCCAGCAGAAGGGACTCTCCCCTTCAGTCTCAGCCTCTAATTCACTAAGCTTCAGATGACCTTCCTATAGGGTATGGGAGAAGATGGGAGCCAGTTCCTCCACCCCACCAGGGCCAAGCTAGAAGAGTACATTCCCAGGTCCCATCGTTACTAGGACCTTTGAACCATGCAAGGAGAACTTACTTTAATTCCAAGAAGCATGGACACCCTTTCCCTCCCTGCCGCACCCTTGCCCTGGCCATTACCCATGTTCTCAATGTACGTTCACCCATGTCTTTGGGTCTGGCCCTCTCACCTACTGGCTCTAGTGGTTTCCCTGGATTATAAAGAGACTGAAGATAGAGCTCAGACATTTTCAATGTAGTTAAAAAAAAAAAGAATTCTGTGGTTTGGTTCTGTGAGACGATATTGCTGGATGGTTAATGTAATCACATTACAAGCACTTGTATTGAAATCATATGATGAACAGCTTTCTAAACAGCAGTGACCAGGAAAAGACAAAGAAAGATCTGTGAGTTGTCATAATCCATAAAGAAGTTTGGGAAACCTTATGGAGGGTGGGGGCGAGGAGAGAGAATGAACTGTGAGTTGGGGATGTGAGGGGTTTCACAAACAACAGCCCTGGGTGTTTGCAAGGCTGGCTTTCCTAGGAGTGCAGCCAAATGGCCACAGCCCCCAGCCATGAGGGGCAACGAGTGGAGGGGCAATGGCCAGTTCAGGCCTCAGCTGGGCTGGGGGCAAAGCTGAGTCCAGCTTGATAGACTGAGATGCTGTGCATTAAATCATCAGCTGGGGCTTTGCCAGGCAAGACCTGGCAGTCGCATCTTGAAAGCCAATGGCTTTTCTGGTGTGGTCCTGGTTTTTGTTGGCAGCAGGTTTCTGCTATTTTATACTCTCTGTGGTTGGGATTAAGTCTATCAAAATTCTAAGATTTCTTATAATATTAGACATGCAGATATGAAGCCAGCCTCCTGTGTTGGCCTCCTTTTCCTTCTTCTGTGCAAAGAAAAATGAGACATTTGCATAATAGTAACATGCTTTTTTAATGTGCAGTACATGGAATTTAGCTCATGCATTGTTTCACAGAACCAGAAGCACCCAACATTAAATTTCCCCTGCAGGACATTACATAGACCTGAAACTCTGCCTGGCTCTCCATTGCCTCCCAAGGCAAGAGTGTCAAGGGGCCAAGTGGAGATCTATAGCAAACCATGTAGGAGAGCAATTCAATTCAGGAGGGACCCAGAGGTGAAGCACTCAAAGCACAAGGTGACCTAGGACCTGAGCCAGAGACCGTGACAGAAACTGTCCAAGCGGGACAAAGCTCCCAGTGGATAGCATGCTCGGCTCTGCAGTTTATGCGGCTGAGTTATTTAGACCAGCTCTCCTCCACTCTGAGGCCGGCCGCAGCTTACCGGGCAGGGTGGATGAGGCAGACCTGGTTCAGAGCCAGCTGTACACCCGTTGGTCAGCCTTGGCAGGAGGACAGTGGACCCCATGTTAACTAGAACCTGGACATGCCTTCTGGCATAGCAAAGTGCAGGGAGAATGCTTCCACCATGCTGCACAAGGAAAGGACAGGATTTCCCTTAACACATCCATGATGGACGGTTCCGAGCTCTTGGCCAATTTCCTTGCAAAATACATTACTATGTGGAACAATTCCTAGCAGTGAAAAAGGCCTTTCCAGTTGTGCTGTGAGTCCCACTTGCTAGAATGTGTTTTGCATTGAGAAGCAGTTACCTCTCCTCTCCATCCCACTGGTCAGTGTGGATTTGGAGATGATTTCCATTCAGGGCTACAGGGTCTGCAGATTCAGCAGAGGCAGAGCCTCTCCTGGTGTGTGTGTGGGAGGGAGGGGATGGACGTTACATCCATGGCAATTGCTTTCTGGATTTTATTATTTTTTCTCCCATTATGCACTTCTCAGTATTTGCTCTGGCTTATCGTTTTAAAAAGTGCAGTGATTTCCTCTTAAATGATGCAATTTTACAAAAGACCAAAGCCTTTCAAACTTGAAGTTAGCCAAGGGAATTCCCAGTGTTCATGTGTGTACTAACAGGAAAATAAAAAGGACTCAGACTACTGAACCACTGCAGCTCATGGCTTTGGGCTTTTTTTTTTTTTTT